>CAJHQP010009249.1:0-23199 GCA_905132765.1 Moricandia arvensis
TAAGTTCAGGATTCTAGTCAGCCAGGGTATTCTTTTAATTATGTGGATCTTCTGGGCTTCAAGTCGGTCACGAGCAAGTCGGCCCGTCTACTTTCTTTGGTGTCGATCGATACCAAGAAGGTAGTATCGCATGAACACTTTTTCTGGATCTTGACTCTAACTTCTGATTACTTCAACAACTACGAGCTTGCTCATCATTAAGCTTCATAATGCTTTATAATCTCCACACTGTTCGAAAACATATCTTGACTTGAAAATGCTATAAAACAAACTCCAAACACATATAATAATATCTAAAATGCACATATACTATGGGTAAAAACTGGTAAATGCCATAGCATATCAACTCCCCTAGACTTATCATTTTGCTTGTCCTGAAGCAAATAATTTACAGTCATGTGAAGGTTTGAAATCGCAGTGATACACATAATATTTGAACTTACTACATCACCTCTGCAATGTTGCAGGCACATCCAATAGATTCCAACTTTAGAGGTACCTTATGTACTCCACCCTAGCTTAGCAACCAAAACCATCAAGCCAATAACTTAGTTAATACTGCCTGACATACCCATCTACTAACCTCATTTCTTACATATATAAGGAGCAGACTTTACCTTGGGAGTATTGATCAAATGACACATGATATCTTACTGAAACACATATTTGAGCACACAGACAACATTCTCTAATCCTTTTCCTCTCTCTCTTCTCACTTCTCTCAATCACTATCTCCTTTCTTTGAAGGATATCATTTTATTTTTAATTGACTGAGATATTTGGATAGGCTTCCATGAATCAAAGCTCTAATGGTTTTTGCCACTTAATCTTGTTCAATTGTTTTTGACCTCTATCTCTTTCTAGAATTATATGAATCAAACCTTAATAGTTGTAGCCACCAAATCATGTTAGATTTCTTTTTGATCTGAAGGGGAGAGAGAGGGGAACCAGAAACCACACAAACTTTTACCTTCCAAATTTGCAGGAGGAATCCGATCCAGTGCTATACCAATCCATAAGACAAGCAAATTAAGTTGATTAGGTTGGAGGTTAGCTTCGGTTCCTTCAAACACTATAAAAAAGTGTGGATATTACTGACATGTGATCTACTTTGGTATTCTTTCCAATACACTATGCAATCAGTAAATATAATAATGGTGATAGAAAGTGGTTAGATAATAAGTAAAAACTGAAAAGATCATAATCCGCATCTTGACTCTATAAAATCTCAATAAAACACACATAAAATAAAACTCAAAAGAAAAGACAATACCAGTAAAACCTCCCCCATACTTAAGCAACTCTGTCCCCAATGTTATACAGTCTCAAATTGGTGGGAAAATAAATCATAAGGACAAAATTTAACAATGTTATATAGTCTCAAATTGGTGAATGTCGATCGACACAGTTAAGTGGTGGTCGGTCGATGACCGTGATGCTTTGTCGATCAACATTGATCAAGTGTCGATCGATGCTCAGTGTAGACTTGTCTTCCTAGGGTCTCTTTTTCTTCTAATTTGAAATAAAATAATCACAAAACCAGTAAAAAAGAAACTAAAAACTAATTTAAAACTTACTAAATGAGTTTCCTCCCATCAAACGCTTGTTTATAGTCTTGCTTGACGTTTTGGATGGTTGGGCTAGTATGGAGGTGAAACACTTGTTGGAAAACACGTATCCACATCTTCTCTGCTCATCTCGAACCAGGTGCCTACAAAGCTTTTGATGGCTTCTTCTCCTTTGGATATGTGTTCTGGCTATCTCTGGATAATCTCATGTGTGTAATCCACTTTCAGTTTGTATCTCTTCCATAGATTTTCGGATCCATCCAATGATGTTGTTGAGAGGGAAGTAGATTGCATCAATCTTCCTATAAAACTCATCAAACTTCCTCTCCTGAGCTTTATTAATGTTAACTATCATCTCTTCAACTTGATCTTTCAAGTAGATCTCCGGTGCTGGCCGACATGGAGGGGTAAGGTGGGAACCATGCAGCTGGAAACATCAATCATACTCTGGTAGACTCATATAACAACCTCTGCGTATGTTTGCCATCTCACGCATTGCTTTCATATCTTCTTTTGAAACATTGATGATCCTTCTATCCTAAGCATGTGCATTCCCCTCCGTATCTCTGTAAACTCTATATTCATCTGGTGCTACTACACCGACTGTTCTCTTAGGTGGAATGGTGGCCTCAATCGAAAAAGCTTCTCAAATGTCTAGAGTCGCAGTGGTGTCGATCGATGCTTGTGGATGAGTGTCAATCGACACCTAGTACTATGTGCCAGAATTAGAATAACAAACTGCCAAAAATCCTTGGTCATTGATATAGCCTATTTATTACCAGTTTAGGCCATGTTATGGACTCCATTTAGGGTCTATTATGTGTGTCTAGGCTATGTTTTAAGGTCTTTACAGGTCCAGGTACGTTTTTGGAGATATATGGAGATACTTGGAGCTTTTGGAGCATTTAGAGGAGATTAATCTGTAGCTGATCTATGAGAGAGTCAAAGTACAAGACTGCTGTCGATCGACGAACTATCCTGATGTCGACCGATGTTATATGACCAAGATCGATTGATGCTGACCACTTGGCATCGATCGATGACCGATTCGCAGAAAGCCAATTTCAAGCCCCAGTTAGAGACAAGACACAAGATTACAAGTTTACCCATGGACAAGTTTTGACCTAGATTTTAGGGTTTTTATATTTATACTTTATGTATGAGAAAGAAAGAGAGAGAGGGTGATACAATAAAATATAATACAATACAATAGACAATATTCTTATGGAGATTTGTATTGAAACCCCAGTGTTTTATCTATGCATTATATTCAGACTATTCTTCTTACTTTATTATGTCTGAGTAGTTATCAACTATATTTAGGTTTCTTAATGGTATTGATAAATTATCCAAACAATAGAATTGTTAGGGTCATTATTAGATCTATTAATAGAATTGTGTTTATTTCTTGTGTTCTAGAGTAGATAACTAGAACCCTGAGAATATGATAGTTAGGCGCATGCGAGAGCATGGTCTACTACCAGAGTTTATTCTGTTGAGCTAGGTTGCTAGAAACAAACGAGAGTTGATTTAGTTACTCTAGTGAACTTATCGAACTAGGTCATAAAGCTTGACTCAGAAACCATCGATCGACGAAGGATCATTGCCATTTATCGATGGTCATTCCATGTCAACAAACGAGAGCTGAGACATTGGACTTAGTGAATAGATTAGTCTCGCAGCGAGAGCTGGTGTCTTTTACAATAGATATCGAGTTCCATGATTAAATACCCATAACTTCTATCTTCTATAATCCACTTGTCTGAAACCCTAGATCTAGCATATTTACATTTACATCTAGTTAGTTTATTAGCATATTTCCATATTTACATTATTAGCATATTTCCATGTTCACATTATTAGCATATTTCCATATTGCATCTACACTTTACGAAAAGGAACATTTCCTTAGACTGATTACTTGTTACCAATATATATATATATCACCTAGCTTAACTTTAGGATAAGAAATCTATTGTGTGCCATTGTTCTCTGTGGATTCGATCCCTAAGTACTACACATGACAGTTGATTGTTTAGGATATTATTTTGTGTGTTAGAATTAAAGTTTAATTTGATAGTTGATTGTTTAGGATATTTATACCCTGCTAGAACAGTAAACAACACCGCATGTCAAATTTGGAGCTGTTGTCGGGACATTGATCACCATTAGATTTAATTTCTAGGGTTTAGTCTAGGTTTGTTTTACTTTCAAGCATCGATCGACGACATACATTCAGCATCGATCGACACTTCTTTACGGATAGCATCAACTGGAATCAGAACTCTAGCATCGACCGATATTGATCACTTAGCATCAATCGACAGCATCTCATCTGCATTGATCGACGACAACATCTCATCCGCATCGATCGACGACAGCAGACGAGTTCAGATGGTTGTGCCTATAATTGTGGTTCACAATGAGTATAGATACTTGCATGACCTCAACGGTCATCTGCGTAATGCAGCAGGTCAAAAGATAGAAGATCAGGGGACTGTAATCCCTGATAAAAAAGCAGAAGCAGACGCTGCAATAGCTCATCATGAAGCTAAAGCCCAAGCTGCTAAAGGCATGGAGATTTTGAGACCAATCAGAAGACCATGGGTCGAATTTATGTTTGACAAAGTATTGGAGGGACATCAGAGGATGACTGTGGACTTCAATGAGAAGTTAGATTTCATGTACCTCCACCTTAACACAAAGATCGAAGATCTCGATACCGTGTGGGGAAGATGGAAAGTTAAGTAACTCAGGCGAGCGAAGTCCTTAACAAATACGAGGCTATGGTTAGGGAATATGGACTTAAACATCACGTCAATGTTGTGATTGATGATGATTTCTGGTTAAAAGTGAAGAGAGACAAGCCTCAGGAGAAAGAGTTCAATATAGGAAAACCGAGTTTGTTATGCAGTCCACACAAACATCCATCGACACAAGTTACTGGAATCGATCGACGGTTCCAGTAGACTTGACAGAATCAGGAATAGCTTCACGGGTCATTCGACGCAGAGATTCTACAATCGATCGACGATACCACAGTGACAAAACAAGTTCAGTAACAAGGGGGCACGAACAAGACAACTTCAGAGCATAAGATGAATACATCAGAGCCTATGATGGTTGATAAGGCTACCAAGAGTCATCTTAGGAAAAAGCCGAGAACTATTTTGAAGAAGAAGTCTGATCCATGGATGTTTGTACTGTCGTGTCTGTTCAAGGGCCACGAGTTGCCAACGCCCTTTGTGACACTGGATCATCAGTGAGCATCATACCCGAGCTATGGCAGAGAATTTAAACTTGGAATCGAACCTTCCAGCGACTCTTTCACTTTTGTAGATTGCTCTAGAGTCGATTCAGGGGGGATATGCAGAGATATCCCTCTACAAATTCGGGACGTCTTAATCCCGATAGACTTCCATTTAATGGACATACAGATCATCTGGAACTCCTCTTTGTTATTGAAGAGTTTTCATGGCCACCGTAGGAGCCATTTGTGACATGAAGACAAAAAGGTTGTGCCTTTCCTTGATAGATCATAATGTGTATTATGAGATTTATAAGAATAATCATACCACTCACAGAATTGTGCAAATAACTGCAGAACTTGTGGCCATATGTTTCGTGCAATTACGAGTTCGGTGGCAGGAATAAGAGAAGGAGCATCGGACGACACTTAACCCCCCCCCCACATCCGATCGACAGCAATATAGTCAAATCGGAACCCCCCACATCGATCGATACCCACCCTATCAACATCGATCGACACTCACACTTCCGCACAAGCCCACCCCCACTATGGTGATTTCAGTTACAACACACTTATCTCGAGTACGACGAAAGATTATCAGAGAGGAAGAAACAATTGAATACCGAGGAATCGCTTTGGAAGAGGCTGGAATTTTCCATGTTTCCCCTCGACCTGGGAAATCGACATCAATCGATGGACACCTTACACCGTCGATCGATACTGAAGATGACGCATAAACCAAACGAGATTCATCTGCAAAACACAAAATGGAATATGGTTATTTACAACAAATGAGTTCGGTATTATGCGAGATCCATATGGTTATGCCAGAGCTACGGACGGCCGAATTATACATGTCACGAAATATGATGTAGCAGATATACTTGCAATGGCTAATGGGGCTGGAAATCTTTTCTTCCACCGGGCTGATCCCCGAGCATCGATCGACATCCGACAAACGACATTGATCGACGCTAAGCTGGCATACCAAGCTTACTATGGAGATTATGGCTGGGTAATGAACGCGAGTGTAGGCAATCCAGCATCAATCCTCAACATATCTTGGTCATCCAACGACATCAAACGAAGACCAGAACAATTAACTGAAGCAGAAGATACAAAAGATGGTTATCTAAGACCACACGAGTTTGGAATTTTCAGAGATACAGAAGGACGTGTACGAGATCTTTACGCGAGGATTCTTAACTTACCTAAGGAAAGCTGTATCAGATGCCTTTGTTATGGCGAATGGATCAAAAGTTTATTTTGGACAACAACAACCACCATCGATCGATGCACAAGGTACCACCATCGATCGACATGAAGGAGGCAGGAGCAAGAGCCTAACCAGTACCAAACATCGATCGACAACAAGAAGCATGCATCTATCGATACTAACATTCCAGGAGTCAACGAGTTATGTACAATAACCCTTTCACTTCAGAAAATCCAGGACCGGTCAGGATGGATAAATCCCCTACTGATTGACGGTCAGGGTAGAGTATGGAGAGAGAGCTTTTGATGCTGCTGGCAGACGGATTTTCTTTGGGAAAATCAAGAGTGGAGTATGCATATACAGAGATGAGAATGGCAATGCACACGCTATAGAGCGTAAGATTGTGAATGTGCAAGAGAAGATATCATAGCAGTTCTAGAGAGAGCTTACTATGTTTAAATACAACTACATATGTTTACTTGAATATGCAGCAAAGATCGCTATGTCCAGGAAGAAGCAAGAAACATATAGCAGAAGCAGAATTGATGATCTTGTGCATGAGATCTACAACGCTCAAGAGATGTCATTAGAAGATTCTTACAGGAGGCTTGATGATGTCTACTATCCTATAGACAAATGCCTCACCGGTCTGACTACACGCATGGACAATATGCAGCGAGATTTGAATACATTCAAAGACAGCATGCGAGTGGAAACAACAGAGTGACATCGATCGACGGCAACATCACACCATCGATGATGCTACATCCGACAGACAGATGCACGCAACAAAATACAATTTGAAGACAGTCAATGAGATGGTTTTCTCTCAGAGCCTAATGAAGGAAAATATTTCTCAGAAATTGGAGGATATATCAGAGACTACAACTGCCAGACTTAGAATGCTACAACGTAATATTGAGAATCTACAAACGAGAATGCATTCACTGGAAGTTACTAAGGAGATCATAAAGAATGAGAAAGCCAGAGGAGATGAAGCAATGAGAACTTCATTGGTACATGGTTTCAGAAGAGCAAAAGAAGATGTAGACACTTGTTTTCCAAGTGTTGATCCACCTCCATTCTAGTTAGAAAGTTCAAAACATCGAGCTTAAGACTATAACCAAGCGTTGAGTGGGAGCAACCCACTGTTTAGTAGGTTTTTACTTAGTTTTAATTATACTATTTATTTATTTCGAATTTTATTTTATTTCTACAGACTACTTATACTAGCATCGATCGAACACCATAGAGGCACCATCGGTCGACACTGGATCGCGACCATCGATCGACCAAACTGCCTACCATCGATCGACACTCTCTCACAGAGAGAGGTATCGAGTTCTATACTTAAGATATTTACTTATGATTTAATTTTTCCTAACCAATCCGGGGCGGATTACACTGGGGAAAGTGTAATTTAAGTCTGGGGGGGAGGTTCGCTAACGCTATTTTATTGTTTTTGAGTTTTATTTACTATCTATATAAGTTTTTCAAAGAGTTTTATCGAGTCAAGAAGGAGACTATGATCAAGATTTATTATTGACTAACCACACTTTGGCACCATTCTTAGAAAGTTGTTTGCAGAGATTACTAGAGATACAAAAGTGGATCATCCTGCCACTATATCACATTTGCTTAGAAAGTTTGAAGGAACCGAAGCTGATTTCCAACACTAATCCTGACATTATTGCTTGCTTTTGGATTTGGTATACACTGGATTGGATTCCTTCTGCAAGTCTGGAAGGTAAAAGTCTGTGTGCTTCTGATTCCCCTCTCTCTCCCCTTCAGATTAAAAAAGGAGTTGAACATGATTTGGTGGCTACAACCATTAAAGCTTGATTCATATGATCCTAGAAAGAGAAAAAGGTCAAAAAGAAGTGAACATGATCTGGTGGCAAAAACCATTAGGGCTTGATTCATGGAAGCCTATCCAAATATCTCAGTCAATTAAAAATAAATGATACCCTCAAAAGAAAGGGAAACATTGACTGAGAATAAGTGAGAAGAGAGAGAGGAAAAGTATCAGAGAAGACTACTGTGTGTTCAGATACTTGCAGAGGTAAGAGTCTACATATCCTTTGATCGATACTCCCAAGGTAAAGCCTGCACTTTTATTTTATGCAAAGAAATGAAATCAGTAGAGGGGCGAGTCAGACTAGTATTCGCTAAGTTGTTGGTAGAATGGATTTGGTTGCTATACTAGGATAGGGTATATAAAGTTTCTCTGTGATTGACCTAATAGGATGTGGCTGCAATAAAGTAAGGTGACAATTATACTTAGATATTATGTGGTCTTCACTTTTCAATACCTCTTTCGCAGGCTTGTTTGCTTGAGGCACAAGCAAACGGTTAACTCTGGGCGAGTTGATATAGCCTATTTATTACCAGTTTTAAGGCCATGTTATGGACTTTATTTAGGGTCTATTATATGTGTCTAGGCTATGTTTTAAGGTCTTTACAGGTCCATGTACGTTTTGGAGATATATGGAGATACTTGGAGCTTTTGGAGCATTTATAGGAGATTAATCCGTAGCTGATCTATGAGAGAGACGAAGTACAAGGCGGCCGTTGATCGACGGCACTGTCCTGACGTCGACCGATGTTATATGACCAAGATTGATCGATGCTGACCACTTGGCAGCTATCGATGACCAATTCATAGACAGCCAATTTCAAGCCCCAGTTAGAGACAAGACAGAAAATTACAAGTTTACCCCTAGACGAGTTTTGACCTAGATTCTAGGGTTTTTATATTTATACTTTATCTATGAGGAGAAAGAGGAGGGGGATACAATAGAATAGATTACAATACAATAGACAATATTCTTAGGGAGATTTGTATTGGAACCCGCAATGTTTTATCTATGCCTTATATTTAGACTATTCTTCTTACTTTATTATGTCTGAGTAGTTATCAACTAAATTAAGTGCTTATTAATGCTACTGATTTATTAGTTAAAAAATAGAATTGTTAGGTTCATTATTAGATCTATTAATAGAATTGTGTGTTATTGCTTGTGTTCTAGAGTATCTAACTATAATAGGATAGTTAGGCGCAAGCGAGAGCATGGTCTACTACCGGAGTTTATAATGTTGAGCTATGTTGCTAGAAACAAACGAGAGGTTATTTAGTTAATGTAGTGAACTTATCTAATTAGGTCATAAAGCTTGACTCAAGAAACCATCGATCGATGAAGGATCATTGCCATCGATCGATGGTCATTCCGTGTCAACAAGCGTGAGCGATACATTGGAATTAGTCAATAGATTAACTTGCAACGAGAGCTGGTGTCTTTTACAATAAATATCAAGTTCTATGATTAAATAGCCTTAACTTCTATCTTCTATAATCCACTTGTCTGAAACCCTAGATCTAGCATATTTACATTTGCATCTAGTTAGTTTATTATCATATTTCCATATTCACATTATTAGCATATTTTCATATTTACATTATTAGCATATTTCCATATTGCATCTACACTCTTTAATAAGGAACATTTCCTTAGACTGATTACTTGTTACCAATATATATATAATCACCTAGTTTAACTATAGGAATAAGAAATCTATTGTGTGTCATTGTTCTCTGTGGATTCGATACCTAAGTACTACACTTGATCTCTCTTGGCAAGAGTATTTTTTTTTGTGTTAGAATTAAAGGTTAATTTGATAGTTAATTGTTTAGGATATGTATACTCTGCTAGAACAGTAAACAACACCGCATGTCAATAATCTCCTATCTCAATATATGGCGTGTTTCCCTTGACCACTTGAATATGGTCACAAAAATTAGTCTCACTGATGAGTGAGAGATAATTTTGTTTGTCTTCATGTCAGAAACAACTCCTATAGTAACCATGAAGGCTCTCCCGAGTAATTGGGAAGAATTCTAATCTATCTGAATATCCATGACATGGAAATCTATTGGAACTAAGGCATTGCCGATTTGTACCTGAAGGTTTCTGATTGTCCCTCATGAATTCACCTTAGAGCACAAATGTGAATGAATCGCTAGACGGTTCTATCTCCAAAATCAGATGCTCATCCATCACCCTGGGAATAATACTTATTGAAGAACATGTGTCGCAGAGTGCATTAGTGTAGTTGTGACCCCTAATCGTGAAAGGAATACGAACTTTCTAGGATCACTCCTCTTCTTCAATGTAATCCTCTGCTTCTTCTTCTCTCTAATATGATATAACAAAGGCTCAATGTCCTCGTTGGTCTCTCTTCTCTCTCTTAAAACATCCATATCTAGTGGGCCTAATAAGCTTCATCGAATGGCATGATCACATGGATCCTCATCATCCTCTTGAAGGATCCTAAATATTCACCTTAGTAGTTATATATCTCAACACTACATATAAACCTTAATAAACCCTAAATCTACAAGAGAAACTACTCAGACATGATTATAAAAAGCATAACAATAATCTGAATAAAGCATAAAATAGAATAAGGGTAAGAAACAATGAAGTTCTAATAAATATCCGAAGGAGTCTTGATCTTCTCTCCAAAACTACTCAAAACATCCCTAGAATAATATGTTGTGCTAAAAATAATAGAAAAATATTATTTTTTGCCTAAAAATGGACAAACACATAATAAGGTATTAGGCTGGCCAGTGGTAGTCTTGTAATTTGTGTATCTTATGGGCTTTTAATTTGGTCACAAACAACTCTATCTGATATGGCACCCTTCTCATTGAATATAAAGTGGGTAAAATATCGGTAGTTCAGATCATATCACCTTACTACAGATCCAACAGTATTGTGAGAAGTTGTATATTCCAATAAGAACGACATACCTCTTCTGAAGTGGGTCACATGAAGTTGTCTTCTGTAGGAATCATTTTCTATTAAGGCATAGATGAAGACGTAGAGTCAACAAAAATGATTAGCAAAAGCTCTTTATTCACAGCTTGAAAGATGTCTTCGAAAGGGGGAGTATTTGGTGATTACATAAGCTAGCGGGAGAAGGAGGACTCTTGAATGAAGTTGAGATGGAAAACTTAAGAAAAGGAGATGGTTAGGGGATAGTATAAACATACTCATTGCCTTTACTGTGGAATCTCTGTACTTGGGATCATTAGGCAATCAGAGGAGTGTCTGCATTTGAGGAAAGTTCATAAAAGTTTATCTTTGGATTTGAGGACATTGGTGTTAGGGTTCATATGCCTTCACGTCTTGATATTGTTATGGTTCATATGGTAAGCCAATAAGAGTGAGTTTCCATCTTAGATCTTATCAATTGGTGTGGTGATCTTGTTCGATCATCGAGGCGGCGAGTTGTGCATAGCTTTGCGAGGTACATCAATAATGTATCGGACCTTGGCGATGACGACGACAATGGAACGTTTCAAGAATATTTCACCAAAATCACAAGATTCAGTGACAAACTTCACATGCCTGAGTGACGAGAATAATAAAACGACAATATTTTGTGGAACTTCCAATCTTCAGCAATGGTGATTTGAAAACATGGATAACAAAGATGGAAGATATATTTGGTATGGTGATGATCATTCATAGATGAGTAAATTGGCGTTGGGTATGAATTACTTGCAAGTGAAGTAGAATCATGGTTCAACAAGAGATGTGCATTGATTCCCTCTGAATCATGGAAAGAGGAACAAGAATTGTTTGTTGTTACATTTTGGCATAAATCTTGACAAGATTATGTTACACGACGAGACTTGGTCGTGAATGGAAACAATGGTTTGATGCGATGAAAATTCATGAATAAGAGATGATTGCGATGATCTGTAAAGAAGAGATGATTGCTGAATCACAATCGTTGGAGAAGGTAGCTTTTGTGGGAGAATCAATTCAATCATAACAGAGTCTCGGTGCTTATAAACAAATCTGGTCAAATCTTACAACTTTGATCATGTAAGATCTACTAATGGTATCAACTTCCAGAAGCGAAAATATGGTTCACATTATTGCTGCTTATATTCTTAAAAGAAGACTCATGTGAAGAAAAATCATCAAACTTGTCAACTGATATTTCCAGATGAATCAGGGACGGCAGAAGACAAAACAAGTGGTGAGTATCTTCGAGAATGCGTAGCAGTTGTCCAGTGATGTTGACGTGAATGATGATTTGTCACATACTAATATTGGTCGTGTGTATTGGTGGGAGTTGATGGTTGGTCGTCCAAGATAGAACATATTGAGGAACAAAAAAAGGAACAGAAAGTGGTTAAGACCATGGCGTTTCATGTTAAAAATTGAAGAGTGACGTAGCAAAATTTGTTCTTAAGAGAGGAATCAATTACACCATAGAGTTGTGCAGTTCTTGTGTTGAAGAACTGATTTACCTGAGACAGAGCGAGTAGTGATGAGAGAGCCCAATGGTGTGGGTGAGAGAGTGGGCGGTGCAAGAGTTCTGTGATAATATTACTATTGTGTGAATAAAGATACAATTATCAATTGACATCAGCAGAAGAGAGTAATTTGACACTTCTATTCTTCGACTGTATTTAAGCCACAAATAGATGTTGGGATGTCTTAACTCTTCTGTCTGTGCCATATAAGATTATGTTGACATCAGCGCGTCACAGAGTGCTCATTAGACACGAAAGTGTCCAACATAAGAAGGAAGCCGAGCCTGTCTTTAAGACGTGGAATATGAAGTACAAACAGAGTAATTAAGAAAGATATGTTGAAATGAGAAGCTGGACCAGTCTATTGAAGGGTGCTGAAATGCACAGACATATCTAAGGAGGATTCAGCGAAGAGAGTTGCTCTTCAGATTGTGATGTGTTTATCACAGCATGTTTCATTTATCGTTCATATCTAGGAGTTTAATGATTTGTGCTTGATAGATGAAGTTAAAATGTCCTTATGTATACAATAATAATTAGTTAGTATATGACTTGAATTGTTGCAAGAGTAGAACATCATGAAAACAAGAAAGAGAGAAGTGTGTCGAAATCTGGCACTTCAATTTTAAAAGCAAAAGAAACTTTAGTACATATAATGTTGATTTGGTGTACTTTCAACCTAGATATTGCATGTATACTGGATGTCATATTGTGAGTAGATATGAATAGAACTTTAACATACATCATCAACAGTCATACGACTTATGAGATAGTCTTTGTAATGTGATAGTCTGTGTACACGGATAAACGTTGTTGGACAGAATAAACCACCAGAATCATGACGTTCAACGCAACCATTGGGATATAACATCGCGATTATTACAGAAATGTGTTGTTTGCTCATGTTATTGTCGCTAGTGTTTGTAGCAGAGAGACAATACCTAGTTAGTTGAAAAAATGTTACAAATGTATATGCTGACAGACAAGTTCAGGTTGATGGCAAAACATAAAAATTCAAACACATTCTAAGCACGTAATGTTCAAGAGTCTTGTAGTTCCAATTTCAAATGCAACACACAAGGACTAGAGAAGCCCATCATGGTGAATTAAAATGTGTGCGTGTTTGCGCAGCATGGATATAGTGATTCCAACATAGCTACAAGCAGCTATTCAACAGAAATAAAATTGTTATTGTTACACTTTCAGATCATCAACCAAGCCATCGAGTACATGTTGCCAAACTCTAGCTATACATCACACGTTCTCATTGAATATAAAATGGGTAAATATTGGTACATTAGTTCAATAATGCCTATTCTAGTACAGGCTCTCGTACCAGTATTGTATAGTAGTTATATGTTACTCACAACGAACTACAACACATATATGGTCATGTTATATCATAGTGTCTTCCGAGCATCATTTCTATATGATATAGATGGATAATGCATGGTCAACACAAAGATGCAGTGCTCTCATCACAGCGTAAGGACAAGTGTTTTCGAAAAGGGAAAACTATTGATTGAGCTACAAAGCTAACCTAGCATACAAAAGACTCTTTGAATGAAGTTGGCTCTATAACTTGAAAGAGGAAGTAGGAATAGTATATAATAGGACTTCTTTGCTTTTGCTGTGAATCATCTTGTAATTTGAAATCATCAAGTAAATCAAAAGAGTGTCTATGCATTTGAAACAAGTTCAGAGAAATTTCTTTCCGGATTTTGAAGAACCTTGACATTAGGGTTTATAGCCTCTAGATCTTGGTATTGTTACGGTTCATACAATAAGATCTTAATCTTATCAGCTGGCATTGTTGGTGTTTGGAATCTGCTCTCTCTCTGGTTTAACAAGCTTGCAGGATTCCGGACTGATACTGCTGAATTCGCGTTTGAATCTTGGGGGGGGGAAAGATGGTGGGAATACCGAAAACCAAGGATATATGGCAAACAAAAAAGCATTGAACAATCAAAAGGGAAGAAAACTCTTTTATCACGAAGTAACAATCATTACTCTTTCAAACTTTTGTACATATTCAAAGACTCGTATATTAAATAGGTAAAATATTCCTATGACCCACTTAATGTGGATCATGGGTTTCTTCTAGCTCACCTGTAATAAGAATCTGGTTTAAGAAAACCACGTTTCACGAGGAAAACAGGTCTCCCCGAGGTTGAACGTGGCTATTAACAACCCAGAAGATGGCACACAAGGCACCCACAATTGATACGAGTAAAAACACTCTGTTTCTGCTGCGCTTCTTACCATTACGGCAGTAGTCACTGGGCGTTGCATTTGCATTTCCAGTGAACTTGATACGACTGAAGCTAGACATACGCACAAAGGTCCGGTTAATAGGACCCTCACACGCAGATGCTGGCGTTGAAGGTATTGAATCCATGAATGCCCACAGAGCCGATGAGAATGGGCTCGTTCCACCACCACCATTTACGCCTTCTTGGTCTTGGGCATTTACAATCATAGTAAGATTACTGGAACCGGGCATCAAACCTAAGCAAATAGTGTTCACAAAGTATATCAACGGAAAGGCTTATGGCTATTTCGTTCAAAGAACATAACCAAGAGATTTTGATAAGCAACAAAAAGCATCATATCATATATACACATCGAGTCTAAAACAATTACAGAAAAATATCTGTGCTTAGAGGGATATTATAGCTTCGCAGATAGGGAATGCTTTGAGAGCATGGATTTTAAGTACCTGATGTGTGAAGCAAATGCTCCACAAGTAACAGATTGCGGATGATCACCATCTTGAAGCCACAGATCGTCAGTGAATTGATTGAGATTTGGGCTAGGATCCATGATGTTGTTCAGCTTGTTTTCAGAGGTCTGGTCCTGGAACTGTTGATAAAGTAATTGCTGTTCCTGGTCGGATGTGTTGTCGGCAAAATTACTCAAGGGATCTGCAGAAGTTCCCTGAAGAATAGGTTTCCATATCCAAAGACATGGAAACGTCATGGAACAATTGGTCAAAGTCATTAAAGTCTCCATATTCACCAGGGTTCAAGAGCTGTGCAGGGTTTTCAATTGAAGAAGCTCTGAGTTCAGGGATCAGAAGATCATCCATTTCAATGTAATCCTCCTTCTCAAAGACAAAAGGCTCCATCACAGAGTTATTGGAGCAGACGTGACCTCAGTAGATTCAATAACTCGAGGGACGTCGTATGGCTGGCCATTTAGCAATAACTCTCCATTTTCCTGAGGCTTAAGAAACTCTATAGCAGAATAATTCAACAACGTGCTCTGCAGCTCTTCTTCGCTGTTAACCTGCAAGTACAATTATCTATGTAGTGAGTAAACTAGTAAGGCACAACAAAATGAACACGTGAAATAAGGCCTTGTCCAGAAGATTTGTAGTAAGCATCATCTTCCCCATCTAAAGAAAAAAGAAGAAACTAACCTGGGGAAGACTAGTAAATGTTTGAGGTGCATACGGGATTCCACTGAGAATCTCCTCAAGATCATCTAACTGAACATTTACAGGTTTGACAAGGCCAACATCATCCACGAGGACGAGGATTCTCATAAGGAACCTCTGGTACAGCGAATTCATCTCCATCTCCATCTTCATCAACCCATTCTTCTTCTTGGAAAGGAGCACCATACTCCTCACCGTTTTTGGGACCAGCCCCACTTTTCTTGAACAGTTTATACAGTGCATAATATTCCTGAAGCAAAAAATAAAATCAATTAATCAAGAACAAAACAAAAAAAGAAAAGAAAAAGACCCAAACAAATCATTTTAAAGTAATAATACCTTAGGGTTCTTACATCTCCCGAGTTCTTCTTCATCCATGGTGTACTCATGCATCACCCAATCAGTTCGCTGACCAGTAGGTGCACGACCTCTATAGAAACAAGAGTCTTTTTGAGCCCAACCGATCTTGAGTTGTACGATATGACTCGATCCTTTCCAGTAGCTTTCCAATAACCAGTGGTTGTGCATCTACCAGACCTAGCTGCGTTTGGATACTTTCTACTCCTTGGAGTGAAGTAGAACCATTGTCGATCTCCCGTCTTTAACACCGATTGACCTGTCTCAACAAAGACAGATATTTCACTAATCAGACACCAATTTTATCATTTCACTGATCAGGAAAACCCAATAACTATTGGTGACGACAGATCCAAAATCAAGGTAAGCGAAATCTAAATCGAAAGCGTGAGATGGAAGTTACCAGGCAATTCTTCGGGATCCAACTTGTAAACATCAACGACGCCGATGGCATTGACTCTGAGCTTTCTCTTACAAATCTTCCTCTTCAGATAATACATGACCAGCTCCTCATCAGTCGGGTGAAATCGAAACCCTGGTGCACTGGAATTTACCACCTTTTAAACACGAATCCGCCATCTACCTGACTATCCAAAACCCGATCGGGTCAACGAGGACAAAACCCCAGATCACTACTCTCCCTTCGTCTCACAAGATTTGGTTAATGTCCTCTTCTCAGCCGTTTCGATCATTTTTGACTAGCGACAACCATATGGGCCTCCAAATACGCTACGCTTGTTCTAGCCTATTAAGTCGATGGGCCCTTAAATGTTTCTTTTTTTTTTTTTTTTTATAAACAGTATTGTGATTGACGTGAACAAGAAGATTTCTAATCAAGTAAAGAAAGAGTCTCGATTTAGGGATTTTAGACGCACGAGCAAGTTTGGAAGAGAAATAGCTCGGTAGCAGAGATGGATCCATGTAGAAGATAATGTAGTCACTTGAGATCACATATAACTAAATTTGTAAGCTTTCTATCATAATGGAAAGTTGAAATGGCATAACCTGGACCGCAGGTCAAGCCCATTTAGCTTGTTGCAGACGTTATTGGACCATGAATTTCTATGCCCAGAAATTAAGGGCCTCGCGGGATGTCCACACACGGATGGGCTTCAACAAAATGGGTTGAATTGGGTCATGCGGGAAAACAAGGACCCGCGTGGAACATCATACGATAGGGTGAATGATTGATGAAAGAACTTTTAGGGCTCTAGAAATCTATACTTAGATCAAATAAAAAGTTTCTTGTGATAGCTTCTTCGAGGGCCGACTTCTTGAAAGATGAATTTAATCGTCACACAAGGAAATAAGCAAAAGCTCTAAGTTTATTATTAAAAGTTATGTCCAACACCACAACCTTAGCTGCATTTATATAGCCCTTCAATTAGACAAATCCTAATAGGAAAGCTTTACAAATTTTAGTGCCATATCTTCTAAAGGATAACATAAAAAACGTAAAATGAAAGTTATGCAAAAAAGGAAAGTGATTAAGAAAAGCCAAAACCAAAATGTATAAGCTAAAGGAGTTATGATTCAATTGCTTCATGTTGGCGCTAAGGATGTGGATGATGCTACATCAGGTCTCCCCGGGTGAAAGGATTCGACCTTGAATCTGAACCAATGGCGCCCGAGACAAAGCGAGATAGGTACTTGACATTAAATACATTAGAAGTGTTTAATTATTGGCTAGAGACAGTAAGCATTGTCATTTATACATTCCAAGACTTCGACAGGACGATCTTTTTGGCTTTGAGTTTGTTATAAGCATGAGCTAGCATTCTATCACTTGTAAGATATGCCCAAACAAAATAACCAACCTCAAAAACAAGACGACGGTTGATGCTTGTCCACATTGCGCTTATAGTTGGAAAAATATGCTTCCAAATTGTCGATGGCTTACTTGTGTAGGTAAGTAAAAGAATCAACAAATTTTGCGGCATATCCACGTACACGAGTATGATCCGGAAGAGTAGAAAGATCGACTGGAGCTTGTGAAACAGTACCGTAGATAACCTGGAAAGGAGAGAAGCCTAAACTTTGGTTGAAAGCATGGTTGTGGGCAAATTCAGCTTGAGGCAGCTTAACGTCCCAAGTTTTAATGTTGTCACCAACTAAACAACGCAAGACATTCCCAAAAGGCCTATTTGTTACTTTAGTTTGTCTATTGGATTGGGGGTGATAGGCATAGCTTCATGTCAAGAGATGTACCCAAAAGCTTCCATAGAGCGCCAAAAATGACTAAGAAAACACAAATTTCTATCGAAGATAATAGATAAAGGTAACCCATGTAATTGGTATATCTCTCTAAAAGAACCAAGAAGCTACTTGCAATGCAACAGTTGTCTTCTTACATGGGATGAAGTGGACCATCTTGAAAAAATGGTCAATGATGAAGAAGATTGAATCAAAGCCTCTTTGCGTACGAGGAAGACCAACTACAAAGTCCATACTAATGTCCGACAAGGATGCGTAGGTATGGGCAAGGCTATAAAGACCGACATTAGAAGATTGACCTTTAGAAGTCTGGCACACAACACATCGGTCAACTAACCTTTCCTCATCGTGGGCGGAGAGAAGGCCAAAATTACGATGACATGATGGGTTGCAGGGTCTCGTCGCCGCCAGTATGACCTTCGCTATGTAGTTCTGTGATGAGTTGCAAGGGCAGGCTACCGTCGGGAATGCAGAGCCTTGTATCATGAAAAAGGAAACCGCCGTGTAATGAGTAGTCCTCAAGTGATTAACTGAATAACAATGTGGTAAAGATTTTGCCAAAGAAATGTTAGTAGGATAAAGATCAACAAAGGTTGAGAAGCCGGGAACTGACATATGAAGAACCGCAAGAACATGATGCCTGCGACTTAAGGCATCTGCCACTCTGTTTGAAGCACACAAAGTATGCTTGATGACAAATGTGAATTGCTGAAGATACGATATCCAAGAGGTGTGACAGAATGAAACTTTCCCTTGGCTCCTTAAATGTTTCAATGAGTCATGAATGGTAAAAAGAACAAATTCTTTATGAAACTAATAGTGTCTCCAATGCTTGATGGCTTGGACAATTGCATATAATTGTATGTCTTGCATGCTGTAACGAAAATGCACACCAACTAACTTCTCACTATAGAAGGAATGGGACTGACTTTTTGTCTTAGAACTGCTCCAATTCATGTCTTTGAGGCATCACAATGTAGTTCGAACACAAGAGAAAAATCTGGTAGAGTGAGAAATGGAGCTGAACAGAGTTTATCTTTAATGATCAAAAGAGCTTGAGCAGCTTCTGGAGTCTAGAAAAAATTGTCCATCGCGCATGCAGTCAGTAATAGGTGCCATAAGACTACTGAATTGTGACACGAAGCACCTGTAGAAGGACTCAAGGCCATGAAAACAACGAGCCTCTGTGATAGTGGTCGGTGATGACTAGGACTGTATCGCAGATTTATTTTCGAGATCAACAATATAGCATCCATGATCCTAGATAGGGATCGTTGGGACGGACCATGGGACGAGCGGAACATGTGACCCGGTCGTAAGACATAAAGGCAAGCGTTCCATGGTCTGAATAATGGGTTAAGTCCGAGTAATGATCGGTACTTAGCCAAGAGAACAAGGAAAAGAGGAAAAATGAGCTAGACTGAGCTAAGGAAAGAGTGAGACGAGCTTGAGAATGTTTGGGCAAGCTGGATGGAGATTGGGCGAGCTGGACGGAGCTTGGGCGAGATGGACAGAGCTCAGGCCGAGTTCAGTAAGCAAAGGTAGCTCGATTAGCTAGTAGACCTAGCTCAGTCAGCTGGACCAAATGTCGGGGAGCTCAACTCAGCTCGCTGGAGTATTCGACAGTTGAGCCAGCTGGTCTGGTTGGAGTGGTTATCGGGCTGATGGTCAGATCAGGTACGGATCCGAAATTGGTTGGCCAAGCTGACTCACGTGGCAAGCGTGTTAGGCGGTTTTGGGTCGAAGGGGCGCGTGTGGATAACCGTCCATGCAGTTAACATAGAGGCATCTTTTCCCCAAGGAAGTTTTTGGATGAGTCTTATATAAATATCGGGCCTAGGGATCAATTTCAACATAGAATTACCTAAGGAAAATACCAGAACTCGATTAGAACCAAAGGCATCCAATAGAGAGAAACTCGGAAGTTCCGAAGGAGACTTTTACCGAATAATTAAGTCCAGAGGGCAATCTAAATTGGATTGCCTGAAGTTTGATCCGAGCATGGTAGATCGATGATAGAAACAGGAGTGTGCTGCGACTGGAAAACCAGAGCGCACACCTAAGGTGAGTGGATGGACCGGATAAGCCATCGTCATAGCCCTCGGGTGATTCCGATTGGTTCTATGGTCGATCGACCAGACAATTACATCCTTCTCTCTCTGTACTTGATCGTTTCTTATTCTTATGCATAATTGATGAAATATCTTAGGCCTTAGGGTTGAGTAATGGACCATGGCTGTAAGCCGGTATGATCATGTGATCCGATGCTTAAGTGCTGGATCCGATATATCATGGATCATAGCTGAATGACTCAATTGGTTTATGGTTGATTCGGATCTTTCAGTAAGTAAGACGGTTTGATCTAGATCCACAAACTGAACTCGATCGATCTGGCTAACCGACTGGATAAGTCGGATGTTACTAAGTGGATTTGGGATGAACTTAGAAACTGATTTAATGTTGCTTGCATTAGAAACTAACTGTTAAGTTATCGGATAGACGCTTATGGTTCGTTGGTTTTAGGACATGATGGTGATCATGGAGAGAACTTGGCTTAGTCATGAAGACTCAAGGCCGCAGATGGATGGGTGTTTTGATAGACTGGTTTAGGATTGTTGTACGTTGTAATAGCTTATGGCACCTTCTCATTTTAAAAGAATCCTTTGTCTCATAGATAAAGAAATCGATTTATGCTATTTCATAATTACTCTAATACACTCGCATATAAACTCCAATCAATGAATTACAGAATTAACCAAAATGAATGTTTTAAAGAATAAGGCCTTAAAACTTGACTGGACGGCCTGGATAATCCATGGTCTGACTTAAGAAAACCTCACTGGTCTATGTGTCTGGGTTAGAGCGCATTAAGTTGGTATCAGAGCATGCTTGATTCTAAGACTAGTTAGGTTATGAGGAAAACCACTCATCCGGCTCGGGTTTCATGGTAATGTTTGCCTAGCCTAGGGTTTTCGGTAATTCGCTAACATGTTTTATCCTCAGGCTGGAAAGCAAATCAATAAGGGAAAGAAGTGTTAAACCTGAAGAGAGAAATGAACCACTAAAGGCCATGTGCAAAGTTAGGGCCAAAACCCATTAGAAGTCTTATTAAGGACTAAAGAGTGTCCAGAAGCTTATGCTGAGAAATTAAAACGTTCAAGAAGGGCTTATGATCTAGAAGGAAGTGTTTGGGAAGATTTGGGAGCCATTGGGCGAGATGTGCAAAAATAGTGTCGACCGTACGGACGGTTGTACGGACTGTATGGACCGTAAAGACATGGTCGACCCAAAACACTTATGGATCAACTTTATGGGCGAGTTTGGGCGAAGGTCAAAGTGTACAGACAGGCGGCCCGTACATTGTCCGTACAGTTGAGAAACTAGGCAGTTTTGAAATTGACTTTGGTTAATCAATTAACTGAACCAAAGCACTTCTCTTGTAACCATTTGAAGATAAGGAGGCAAGTGGAGGTTTAGGTCGAAATGGATAAGAAGAATATGCTGATTTAGATGCTTATCCAGACTGAAAAAGGCAAGGATGAATCTAGACTGATCATTAGAAAGGTGCATAGGCATTGGTGGTCAATTTTTGGCCAAGCTCTCCTTAGGCACGCCCAAGCTATCTCCAGCCTGTATGAAGACCATCTGACTCCATCCAAACTGTCCATCTATTGAGCTTTATCAGCCTTTAGATATAGGTTAATGTTTGCTTCTTGTATTTCCTATAAAAGGCGTCTTATGTTGAGTGTAAACTTTAAGTGAGAGAGTGGGGTTTCCCCTCCTCCTTCCTAATCTTTTCTGGGTTCTAAACATTTGTTCTTGAGTCTCTTATTCTCTGGTTATCTATGTCTCACGAATCTTTCCTTAGTCTACTTATTCTCTTTGTCTCATCCGCAATCTACTTCTTCCATCAATCTCTTCTCACTTTAATACAAGTCAAGACAGAACCTGTTAAGGTTGAATCTACACACACACGACCAATACTCTGTAAATCTCATATGGTATCAGAGTCAGGTTCATCAGAACTTGGTTCCTAGCATCCGCAAGCTCAATCTCTCTCACATGCCATTCTGAAACTGATGAAGAAGCTTCTGTCCAGCCGGTGGTTTAAACCCTTCAAGATGAAAAACTTTCTCATCCATGGCGTGCCCAAAAGCTATTCTTAGTTCATCCTTCTCTCTCATGTCCGTCCTGAAGAAAGAAGGCCAGTGGAAGCTTGTCAAAGCCATTCTTCTCTACTGTCCAAGGAGAAACCTTTCAAGAAGGGAACTTTCAACTTGGATCTTGGTGTGGTCGACTCAAACATGGAGAAGTTGGTGTCTTTGGCATGATGAGGTCAAGGGGGAAGGTCACACAAGAAGGAGGTGTTGGTTTCCAGACCCACCCCAATATTTCCGTTCATGAATCGGTTTAAACCATGGAGGTTCAACGAACCAGCCAAGGTTCCTTGACTGTAAGATAACTTCCTTCCCGTGTATAAAGCTTGAGATTTTTTTTTTGATATGGCCGTGTGTTTGTGGTGTGTGTTCATGTCCCGAGGACCATATAAAGCTTGCTAGTTGCTGTCCCAGGATGCTTGAAGGTCTTGTGTGGTGCTTTTATTATTAAAATCCATTTCTTGTTCACTGCTTGAATGTATATTAGGGTGGTAGATAGTGTATCTGCTCTAGTGACTGCATTCATGCACTACAAGATATATGGGTATTAGTAGCACTTCACGGTAATCACGAATTCATGAAGTGCTACCAAAAGTTGTAAAGTCGCGATACCCGAATCTTTCATAGCATTACTTAAGCGCTAGTGAAATATTTCATTAAACCG
>CAJHQP010009250.1:0-23199 GCA_905132765.1 Moricandia arvensis
CCAAACAAGCTCCAGACACCCTCGACTTGTTTGCTAGTCCTTACTCGTTCAGAGACCTACAGCCAGACTCTGAACCACTTAACCCTTGTAACCCCTAGAGTTGCTTTGCTCTCTATTCGACGTACAAAAACTCTCTATTGCTAAGCTCTCTGTGTGTTGGCGACTACAAACCTTCGCCTCTCTCTGTTATACCTAGAGAAGAAAACCCTAAACTACCATGGAGAACTTTCATTTTCTGTTTCAGCGAATAGACAAGCCTTCTCTCTCGGTTGCTTATCTTCACTCTTTTTGCTTAACGATCCCAGCGCTTGAAATTCTATATCTTTACACAAGACTTCTCCTTTTCTTGCATTGTCTTCACACGTGCTTCTCATAATCCATCTCCTGTTGCAGTAGTCTATGTGCGCTTCATGAACTACTTCTGCTCTGCTACATCTCTTCTCTCATACATCTTCATAAACATGTTAGGCTATGGATTGGGAGATGACGCTCGATCGAGGCGGTCATAGGGAAATCCGTGTTCTCTGAATCAAGTAATATACACCGAGTGCACAACGAGCACATATAAGCTTAGTCCCCATGCATTTATATTTTGATCAGAGATAAGTATGTATACCTCCTCCAAATTAAAATAAAATAAAACTAATAACACAACTATAAAGTTCAAGTAACTGATGTTAATTAGAAATTAATGATTGTTTTTAAGAAAATAAATGATCTAAATATATCTGAAATTATTATTTTATGAAGAACTATAAATTATTATATATTACATAGCTATATATATTCTAATGTGGCTAAAAATTGTTGATTAGAAAGTATAATTGAGTTCGACAGTTTCTTAACAAATACATTGAAAAGCTTTGGAAAAGAAAAGAAAACTCCAAACAATAGTTTGTTGTTTCTAGATAGATTTAACAGGCTAATATGTTTTAGTCAAAGCCTAATCTTCAAATATTTTAAGATGCAATATATAGAGAAAATATTTCACATATAAAATGTAAAGAAGTCGTTTTTTATAAAAATATATTTCGTTAAACCATAAAACATGAATACTTTATATAGCTATATATATTGGTAAGTATGTTAATTAAATGAAGCTGAGTTTTTTTTTTGATAAGTATGTTGATAAATGATAAGTATATGATTTATATCATGTACAAGATATTTACTATTAATGAATAAAAATTGAAAACTGAAAATAAAATGTGACAAATATAACAGAACATGAATTATTATTAAAATAATAATAGTTTTTAAGTGGCAAATATGTCAATTATAAATATTTGTTAATATATATACACATATGTGAACTGTATTCTAAATAGAGCATTGAGTTATAGTGGGTGATTGGTTGTAGCTTTATACGTTTTAGACAACCAAAATTTAGTATTTTTTTTTGATCAAAACAACCAAAATTTAGTCTAAAACCCTATATATTAACCAATCAAGCTTTTCTTTTTTAAAAAAAATACATACAACCAAAAAATCTCTAGAAAACTAAAAGTGGATGTAAGAAAAAAAATTCAGAGAAAAAAAGAGTATTTTACAAGTTAAAACAAATAAATTTACAAGCTTAAATTTTATAATTAAAAAAAAAAACATAATGTTATGGTTCATTCCAATCACCCCAAAGTCGAGAAATGATACGCACAAATCCCGTATATCGTACGTGGGCAAACGGTTCGTGTACGTACGGTACCGTATATCTGCGTCGTGTATGAGATTTCCATTTTACAAGTATCAGATTTCCATTTTCCCTCCCAGTTTCTTTTTTTTTTGTAATCGACGTGAATTCTTCTTCATTTCCCACAATTTTATTCTTTATTATCTAATTATCAATATTTTTAATCAGCAATGGATCTTTCTATTACGAAGAAAGAACCATTACACACATATTGGTTTCGAGAGTTCTTCTTCTTGATATGCTTTCCATTTTTGGATTCTCCGTAAATAGTATCATTACAAAGAAATTAAGAACCATTTGATTCAGATTGGTTTATTGATTCCTTCTCGACGTGGCTTCTTCTTAATCCTTTGAATTATCCCTTACTGTATGATCAACATATTTTTTTTTCATTAATAAGAACCGTAAATACATTTTGGTTAATTAACTGGCTTTTTTTTTTTGTTTTACACCTCGACATACTAATAGTAGATTGTAAGCTTGTGGGGAAATAGCTTTACAAACAATGCTTAAAGTTGACTAACACATCTTCTGCGTGTTCTTTTTTATTCTTGACTATCATACAATACTTATAGGTTCTATTGCTTCTTCTTTCACTGCAGCTTCATGCTTCTCATCCGCCGAACAAACAAAAATTGTCTAGACATTTAGCTACCGAATCTCCTTGATTTTGTTAGCTTTCATGTCAAAGAAACAGCCTATAATGAAAAAGAAATATCGTAATTTATAGGGGAAAGCTCCAGTTCTAAATCTTAATATCTTAAGAAGATCTGTTATACAAAACATTTAGTATTAGATATTAAGTTTGGATGTTTCTTGGGCAATATGTGGGACTAAGTTCAAATTAGATACTAAACTGACAAAGAATGATTCTATGCATATTTAGTGTGTGGGGGGCTTTTAGTATGGTTGTAACAACAAAGCATGATGAGAAGAAAGCACTTGGCAGATTTAGAGACTCATATTGCTTAGTATCAGAAGTCATAGAATCTTTGTAAAGTAAAAAGCTTTATGTGAAACAGACGTGCCCTTTTCCATGTTGATTTGCTCTAATAAATTGTCATGGCATAGGAATATAACTTGTCTATACAAGTATCTTTAAATGGAATAAGTGGCCTATTATTGATATAAACAAAGTTGTTTAGCTGTACAATATGTGTCTAATTAGATTGATAAAGAAAGAAAAAAAATACCGTTTTTCCTCATCACGCAGGCCTGCCTCTGGTGCTGCCTCCAGTAGTCTTGTAGTTAGGGAATGGCACGTGCCCATTCTCAATGCTTTCGATGTCACGCACGAGAAGGTCGTATTGTCCTCTTAGCTTCATCTGGTGTTGTCCCACCAACAGCTCTAGCGACATTGACCAACGGTCAGGAGAGTCCTGGTCATAGGTTGCTAGAGCACGCTCAAGGCTTTGCTCTGCTTAACAGTCCATGAACCAGAACCATAAAGCAGACATTGAGTTTGATGCCATTGTGAAAAAAGGGTTTATATAAAATGATTGTTTTTTTGTAGTAGTAGTAATTAATATTATGAGGAAATGATGTGTTGCACAGATGACGCAGAGTCCTTTGCTCTTTATAAAGAGATGTGAAGGGATCGAAGTGGGGTATAGTGCCAGTTGGATAAGAGAACTTTAGGTCTTTGTCTCCATAGGAAACGCATAACTAATCTTGAAAAGAATATGAAAGATATCCAAACTAATCACCCCAAAGAGATTATGTTTTAAAATGATTTTTCCATCCATATTTGTAATATGATTGCTCGGTAGAGATATCTTTTCTACAAATGTTGTAAGTAATATGTTTATTTTTCTTTCTCAATCAATCAGTGTTATAATGTTATTCTCTAATTAAGATTGTAGTCAAAAGAAACAGTTTATGTGATGCATAGTTTTGGAAAAATCTCTTACTGGAACAGTCTGGTCTCTAGTCACAGCACAAAAGCTACCCGTGCCCGTAACACAAGGAAAGTTAAAAGTCTTGGATTTAAGTTAGGGATAAGTCTCTTTGAACAGATGAATTTCATTGACTATTAAAATTTCTAGCTGTACAGATTATTTTTCCGTACAATCAATAGTGTCTATTGTGTGTTTTGTTGTTGTTGTTGTGAAATAAAGAGTCAACATTGTTTAGCTACCTTTTTTCCTTGGCATGTTGGGTATATCTCTTTGAAGTTAGGGTAACTGTGTTTTTCTTGGTCATATATTTTAATATTAATGTGGATTCTTGGTCGTTAAATAATCACTTTTCTTGGTGGATATTCAAATTGTTTTCTGTTCTTTGGTGACTGCATTATTGACTATGGGTATGTGGATCGGAGTAACCAAAGATTACAGCTGACTTAATAATTTCTTTAAGCTGTCAATGTTGGTGTGGTGGTGAGATTATGTCACTACTATTATACAGTGGTTTGATATTTTGTTATCTTAGTATCAGCACTTTTGGTTGAAATGATCAATTAAATACTTTGTTTGGGAGGTATCAAGGCCTTGGATGGGGTAAATATATTCATGTCCTGAAACTAAATTAGGACGCTAACGTAGGCCAGACTGTTTCATTGCACAATAGGAAGTGAGTATACATACTTGGCTAAAACAAAACATCCATAAAATGCGTCCACTTTGATTTAACTCAGGAAGTGAGGATTTTACAACATATGTTGTCTATAAATGATCCACTTTTTGTTGTTTGATTTTAACTCAAAAAAATACTAGTTCATGATCCATTGGTATGAAGTCTCAAGATTTTCCTCTCGGAAACAGGTGCTATGGAAGATGGACCGATCACTAGTGAATCAGGTTAGTTATTAGGAGACCCAAGTATTGTTTACACATTTTGTAAAAGCTACTAAGAACCCTACTTACTGGATCTTTCTTGTTTACATCTCCACTGATTTGAGATGGTTAGTCCAAGTGGTATTAGCTTTTAAACGTAAGTTGATGTTCCCTTATGACACTTTAATTTGCTTTCTTTTTGGAGATCCCCTATATATTAATCCTGGAGCATTAAAACTTTTAAGTGTAGCCACGTGTTATCACCAGGATGATTCTCAGAATCCTTAGAAAAAAGTTGGTTCATCTAATTATAGATTATACTTTTATTAATTAATATTCATATTGCTTAATAGTGCATAAAATGATATTTTACATTTTTTCCTTAAATAAAAGCTACGGAATTACCTAATATGATTAACATATATGTTACAATTAATGTTTTGAATAATAAAGATTTGATAATATATTTTATATTCTTCATCATTTTTTTAATTTATATTATTAAAAAATTATACAATCACATTAACCATATAATAAAAAATCTAAAAAAAATTCTTAAATGTTATGTGTGAATTTTTTTAAAAAAAACTCTAAATTACTAAAACAGTAAAATCATTAGAATCAAAATTTTGTGAGCAATGTTTTTATTTTTTTTTTTGTTTATAAAAAGATACAAATGATCATAATATCATATGAATATTAAGTATCATTTAATATAGATTCAGATTAAATACATATATATACTTTAATATTGTTTAAATAAACTATATATCATATAAAATACACATATGTTAATTATATACTTAGATGGATCATTTACAACATATTTTGGTACACACATGTCATTGTAACATATTAATATACGAGGTGTATATATTAATCCTACAATATTAAAATCCTTAAAAAATAAGTTATCAATCCTAGTAAGTTATTGGTTTCTCAATTATCTAAAATATATATATATACTTTATTATTTTATAATATGTACGAGCTATATATATTAATCATGGAGCTATATATACGAGCTTTTTTGGTAGTCACATGTCATCACTACAATAATTTTTAAAATCTTTTAAAAAATAAGTTAGTCCATCTAAATATATATTATATTTTTTATTAAACTAATTATCAGATTAGTCATTCGTGTATAAAATAATAATTTATATTTTTTCCTTAAATAAAAGCTACGAAATTACCTAATATGATTAACAAATATGTGACAATTAATGATTTTGAATAATAAATATTGATAACAATATATGTATCTTCCATCATTTTTGTTCAATTTATATTCTTGCAAGACATTTAAAAATCACATAAGTATATAATAAAAAAATCTAGATTTTTTGTAATTTGCTATATTTTGAATTTTTTTTAATATAAATTACTAAGGCTTTTAAAAATCTATGATGAAATTGTTTTGATCAGTTTTTTAACTTTTTTATTATAACAAGATATAAATGATTATAAAATCATGTAAATATGAAGTCTCATTTAATATATATACATTTATTTCAATATCATTTTAATTTAAAATATATATATATATATCATATATAAAATACGTTAAACATGTTAATAAAAAATAATATTTTTGTCACAACAAATATAAAAATGTTAATAAAATCATATGAGTATTAAGCCTCAATAAATAAATATTTACATTACATATATTATATATCTATATCAATATCATTTGATTTTAATTATATACTATATAAAATAAATAAATTGTTTATTTTGTTTTTTATCAACAAATAGTTTTGTAAATAAAAAGAAAGATCGTTTTTATTTATGTTCTTACTTGAATTTAATTGTATACGTAATAGCTATTCTCTCTACAATTATTCAATATATTTATTATTGCATAATAAGTAAATTAATAAAAAATAAATAATATTATCTACAAATAATTTGTATACATAATTAATCTTCATTCTGGGCAAGCATGGATCTTAATTGTTACTTGATCATATCATTTCAAAAATATGATTCTTCATATCGAAGTGAGATGGTGAATTATAACATTCGAATGATATTCATTGAAGCCCCATGTAAATTAAATAAATTTTAAAAAAAAATATCAACAACACCACCTTACTCATCAACATTATATTGACGATCCATAACTATATGTTTGGAGACTTATGACATCATAGTTTGAACAATCAAAAATTAATATTCAACGATGATTAGTATATTAGTTTCACTCCGCGCCATGCGCGCGGGTAATCATCTAGTATACCAATATAATCCCGTATAGGGGGAATTAGAGCACATACACATAACCAAACACATTAAACCTAATTTTGTACACATAATAATTTATAGGCTAGAGTATTATGTGTATTTTTATATAATATTACATTAACTACCCTTGCTTAACCACAACTGTTTGATCATATATGCATTTTCCTCTCTTTTTTCCTTTGTTTTTTTCTTTCTTCTTTCCCCCCCCCCCCCCCCCCCCCCCCCCCATTTTATTTGATATGTATATTTTGTATCATATATAATTCAACCAAATAATTCTTGGTAAAACTATACTGATTTTTCTACACATGTTATAACTTGAAACTTTTTTAAACGAATTTTTCTAAAAACCGTCGGACGAAAGATTTTACTATAGTATATCTGAATCATATTAAAATAGAAAAGTATACCTGATTTAACGTATATTCAAAATAATTTTTGTTAATACATATAGTATACTATTCTATTTATCGCAATAGTCTAACTTTCTCCTCATCATCCTCCTCTCTTCCTTCTCTCTCTCTCTCTCTCTCTCTCTCTCTCTCTCTCTCTCTCTCTCTCTCTCTCTCTCTCTCTCTCTCTCTCTCTCTCTCTCTCTCTCTCTCTCTCTCTCTCTCTCTCTCTCTCTCTCTCTCTCTCTCTCTCTCTCTCTCTCTCTCTCTCTCTCTCTCTCTCTCTCTCTCTCTCTCTCTCTCTCTCTCTCTCTCTCTCTCTCTCTCTCTCTCTCTCTCTCTCTCTCTCTCTCTCTCTCTCTCTCTCTCTCTCTCTCTCTCTCTCTCTCTCTCTCTCTCTCTCTCTCTCTCTCTCTCTCTCTCTCTCTCTCTCTCTCTCTCTCTCTCTCTCTCTCTCTCTCTCTCTCTCTCTCTCTCTCTCTCTCTCTCTCTCTCTCTCTCTCTCTCTCTATTTTGTACCAATCATATCTCTTAATTATTCTTATCATTCACATTTGAACAAGAAGAACAATTCACATTAAAATATAATATCTTCGTGTATTATGTTAGAAATGTTATCATTCTCCTTGTTTCTCTTTCATCAATTTGATAACAACTCCACTATTTCTTCTATAAGTCATATCTCTTCCTTCTCTGCCAAATTCTTGTGTAAATTTTTTTGGTGTCAACTCTCTAATTGCTCGTGTTTGTCTTTTACGCGGCGAGTAAAATTAGTTGTAGTGGTTGAAAAGTAATTTCTAAAGCAAAATATCAAAACATAAAAAAAAATATAACAAAAATGTATGAATATATTCTTCTATACTACCTATCTAAAAATATAGTATAGTATATTTAAACAGTGTATTTGGCGATCATCCACACGCACACGCCAGAAAAAAAAATTCGTTTTCATGTCAAATTATCACATCAAACCTCTTACATTATTACATAGTCATTTAGCTAATATTTTCTCAATATGGTTATCATATAAATTCACCCATCCCGTATATAAGATCTTTTATTTTTGTGATCCAAACTACCCCACGTTTATGTTATGCTTCTAGTTATGTATGGTATGGATGTTTAGTTTATATTATAAGATGGCCATGGTTAGTTTCAGGGTAGTGGCGAAACTTCTTCTTGAAAAGGAGAACTTTAAATAAGAGAAGAATCTTAACAATAATGAGGCCTTTTGTCACACAATATATTCCAGAGATAATAGTTTGCAAGTTGCTGATAAATTCTGCAAGTAGGCATAGCACTACTGATATTCTCATCTTCACCATTCTTCAAAACCGAACCTGGTTGGTTGTTTTGAGCAAGGATGCTGGCATATTCTGCTTCTTACTTTCTCACTCTAAATAGTTTTATCAGTAAAGATTTTTGATCCGGGTTTTTATTCCAATATCTTGATTTTTTTTTTCCATATCTTTTGGTGTAGATGGCTACAGTGGTCATTGCTGAGAAATTTACCAAGAGTAGCTTACAAGGAATCTGTATGAAAAAGAAAAAGCATTCTTTTTGGTTTACAAAAGTTTCATGTTGAATATTTTTATTTTAGCAAAAAAAAAAGGGTCCTGTTGAAATTTGGAGTACTTATCTACAATCTAGCAAAAGAAGAAGAAGCAAGAAGAGTAGTATTCTTATTCTTCTCCAAGTGGTTGCTCCTTTAGCAACTTGGAGAACCCCGAACATGAAGTAATCACTTGGTTCCTCTATAATGGAAGTTTTCTGTAGGTCATGTTTAAGATGTGTGTTCAAGTATCACTACACAAACTTGAGGAATCTATTTTCCAGCCTAGTGGTGAGATATTATTATCACCCAAAGGAATGATCCCTTTTTACAAATGAGATTCGGACAAACTTTACTTAAAAAGAAGAAAATAAGATTTATCAACAAGAATCTATATATATACCAGTCCCATTGAGGTCCTAAACAGGCCATAGTAGCTTATAACAGTAGAGATATTTGCTTTACATGTTTTTTGTCGTTTCTTCGGAATCTTTGAATAAAAGAACTTAGAATCTTCATGCTCAGGGGTTTTCCATTGGTTAACCGGAGGACTATACAGACCCGGACAAATGTGTTAATCTTCTCTTTTGAACAAATGCTAATCTTTTTTCCCATCTAAGACAGTAAGTGGAAACATGAGTTATTAGCCGGATGGGCCACTTATATAAGATAAAAATAAAAACTTTTTACGTCGAAAATCATGTATCTTATGCCAAACCAGAGATTCTTATTCATATATTACTAATGAAAGCTCACAGTCAAAAGCTAGATCAAGCATTGTGGGACATTCAGTTTTGTGTAGGTTTTGATGATTTTTAATCAACAAACTGGTATTGTTCTTGTTGATTTATTGCATAATAAATTTAGTAGCAATCCAGTGAATGAAACTGTTCATCTACGTTTTTGTAGAACCATTTGTTTATGTTGCCTGAGCTATACCTTTGTTCTCTGTGACTTTTTTGTTTGCAGCAAAGACAGTTTCTACTAAGCCGAAGACCACATAGGAAAAAGTTTGTTACTTGGCACAACGTGCACGGTGAACCACCTATTAAACACTGGATTTTGTAATATTATGGGCCATATTCTTCAACATGTGACTAGCCCAAACATAAACCTCCTTGACCCAATACAATTTTTTCCAAATAATTACACCAGGACTGGTACATTTGCTTTCAGTCTTGTTCTTCTCGAGTATATAGTTGTTATCATATACTCCCTCTGCTTCATATTTTTAAATATTTTAAATGTATGTTATAAAAAATTTACGAATATTAATAAAATATATGAAATTTAAATTACCAATGCATAATTTTTTGTAAGTTACTATTTCCCCTAACTTTTATCCAATAGAATTTTAATAACTTTATAAAAGTTTACAATTTATCATTAACTACTGCATTGAAAATATAAAAATACAACATTTTGAAAAAATATTTTTTTTCCTAGAATATGAATCTTTTAAGAATAGATGGAGTATTATATATATATACTAAATTTTGATCCGCGCGAGATATTTTACGTTATGAAAATTTAATAATAAGCGCATCATAGGTTATCTCTTTTATTACAAATATAAAATAGGGTCAATTCATCCCATTTGATCCCGTCTCAGATTGACTCCGTTTAAATTATGAACGTTTTGGGGAATTAAACAACATGGATTCGATGCATCTTTCTACACTACACCTATGTGGCCACGCAAATATAAACTATATTTTATGACTCATTTAAATACTCAAGGAGAAAGTTCATCTGTGAAATGAACCTCCTTTTAGAAATTAAATTGAATTTTTTCTTCGGTTTGAAATACACACATGTTAACTAAATAAAATCATCAATCCGTTCTGACTAATTTAATTTTAAGATCTAATAAACTGTTAATTTAGATCCACAATAATTACATTGACCCATTTACAAACATTTAAAGTACTTTTTAATAAAGTTCCAATAATAATTTAAAATTTTTGATAATGTATTTGAAGGGCCTTTATTTAAAAAAGTTTAACTTTCAAAAACGTAAAAATTATTATTTTAAAATAGTTGGAAAGTATAATGAATGTAATTCATGAATAAGAATATTAATATGAAAATGTCTAAAACTGTCTATGTATAATAAGTTGAATATATGACTCACAACATAAATTGCACCTCTCAAAACCATTTAGAAACTAAAAGGAAAAAAAAAACAGATAATTTTTTTTTGTTTGATAATATTAAAGTATCACTTTGGTAAAAATTAAATTTTTGTCATGATGTTGTTAAACATGGTCGATTTGATTTTAAAAATATTATAAAGATTTGATAATGATTGTGAAAATAATATATTCTTTGGCAAATGGGCCTGTAATTTGGTTTGAAATTATGAAGTTTAAAATAGGAATTTCTGATTGGTTGATTAATAAGTGGGTGAAAATTATTTAAGAAAATTTGAATAAAAAATGACATATCAATATAAACAATTTCAAAAATAATGCTTAGTAGGAATTCTACTTATATACAGTGAATCGATTGTCAATTATTTTCGAAAAAGTAAGCATCAACTCTTAAGCATAGGTGAAAAAAAAGAGCAAAGTTAAAACGCACTAATCTATTAGAGCATAAACAATCCTAAAAATCTCAAAGATTTTTTTTTTTTTTTAAAATAAAAATAAAAACAGATCAATCGCGAGTCACCACGTGTCAGTGGGACCCGCGAACAATGCAAGAATCCAACTAAGAACACTTCTTAATTAAAAAATTTAAGAGATGGTTCTTAAGGGATTTAGAAAGTCTCACCGGCTAAGAACCCCTTAAAAACCCTCTTGTTCATGCTCTTATGAAGTAAACTTAGAGGTGCACAGAGAGTACATGGCTCAAAACAAATACAGACGGCAGAGAAAGAAAGAATACTTTGTCCACTTCTTAATATTGGTAATTTATTGTTCTTAATTTAGGTCAACTAGTTTAGAAGATTAGTGTTGGTTGATCTCTGTATGTTTATATTGTCCAAAAGAGAAATTTTAGCTTTTCGAACATACGAATTTTTGAAACGTTTCTCGCGTTTAGCAGAGTACTTTCAGGTTATTTAACCAGGGTTTATTCATACGATCGAGGGAGGGATTCTTACAATTTTGATTGTCCAAATTTTAAATTCTACAAGGCACATCACTACATTCTTGGGGGAAAAAAAACTTTACCAAATAGCTGCGAAACAAAAGAGTCTTATCATACCAGCAGCTAGAAACGATGAGCTATTTAAACTAGAGGAATTAATAATATAAGGCTCGCGAGAAAGAAAAGTTGATTTAACATTGAGTTTCCAGATATCAGATACCTAATACCGAACCGTTACAATCCAAACCAACAGAACCAAAACCAGACAGCAGAACATAGAGAACATTAAACCGAATCCAGAAACAGAAACAGTCTTAAAACCTAAACCTAATTACCAACCACCACCTCCTCCTCCGTAACCTCCACCTTCACCACCTCCGTATCCCCCACCATCACGTCTTCCACCTCCACCGTATCCTCCTCCACCACCTCCTCTTGAGGAGTAACCACCTCCACCACCACTGTATCCACCCTCACGTCTTCCACCTCCATAGCCACCGCCCCCTCCATAACCACCACCACCTCCACCTCGGTATCCACCGCCGCCACCACGGCCTCCGCCGCCGCCACTTCCACGGGACTGAGGCCTCGTTGACAGTGATGGTACGACCATCGAGCTCTTGACCATTCATCCCTTCGATAGCCTCCTTCATGGCCTTCTCATCCTTGAAAGTGACGAACCCAAATCCTCTTGATCTTCCCGTCTCACGATCGTTAATGATCTGTTCACAAAGACACAACCAAATCAGCAAACAAACCCAAACAGAAAAACAAAACATTTTTCAAATAAATATAAAACCGATCGATCTCCAGGCTCATAATAAGCAGGAAGATGAACGTACCGATTAAAAGGAAAAGCAAGTAACAGTAACAAAGAACATAGTAACAGTAAGTAACAGAGAAACACAGATCGGAACAGATCCGTCGAGGATCAGATCATCGGAAACCTCCCGGAGTCTGATCTCTGCGTGTAACGGACCTTGGAATCAACAAGTTCACCGTAGTTAGAGAAAGCTGTCTCGAGAGATCTCTCATCGGTGGCCCATGCTAGACCTCCAACGAAGCACCGGGAACTCAACATCAGGGGACGCCATCGCAAAGAGAGAGTGAGATCTAGGTTTATAGTGAGGAGAGAAAGTGTGAGGAAATGAAAGGGAGACGAATGATTGTATTTATAATCTGGGCTGCAAGGTTAAGTAAGATATTTTCTAGGGTTGGGTTGGGTCGGGTTTAGAGAGGACATCGGTTAACTATGGTTAAGAAGTGTGGTTTGAAAATGGTAGTTTTGGGTACACATCACGTGACACTTTTTTGATTTGATGCGCAGATGGAAAGAGAGACAAGGAGATATTTTTTGTTCACTTGTCTTGAGAAAAATATCTGGTGGGAGGAAAAATATCTTTTTTTCGAAGTCTATTGTAGTAATCTGGGCCGAAATTTATGATTTCTTTTACATATGAAAACGTATTTGGGCCGAAATTAGCCCAGAATTAATATAAGGCCCAAAATAAACGCAAATAAAAACATGAATGTTGACAGTGGGATTTGAACCCACGCCCTTTCGACCAGAACCTTAATCTGGCGCCTTAGACCAACTCGGCCATATCAACTTTGTTGTCACTATTCTCTGAGGAAGCTACTTTGATAGTGAATATAATTGGTTTATAGTAGGTATGCTTCTTTGGTGAGTCTATGGACTATTGATGAATGATGGATGGATGATCTGAGAGACAAGTTTGAAGCAGAGTTGAAGAGTTGGCTATGTTTTGGGGTTTGTGTGTATCTGCATTAACATTCTGTTCTAATATATGATCAAAAATGAACGCAACACGTTTTGATTTCAATACAAATGATTTCTTTTGTGTTTCTTTAAATTGATAACTTTGATGTTAAAAAAAAAAAAAAAAACTTTGATGGTATCTCTTATAAGCGAAGCAACAACATTTTCAAAAACCAAAGCTTTCTTCACAAGAAGATATGTCTCATCCTCCCGGCGGCAGCGATGCAAACAAGAAACGGCAAGAAGAAGAAGTAAAGAAAAGCTTGGCATACACTCCATACGACGTCGCAGAGCATATCCTCGCACTCACACGGAGATGTCATTACCCGAAACTCTCTCTCGCCTCCAAACAGTTTGACGATATCCTCCGCACGCCGGAGCTTTACCGGAAGCGCTCCACCCTCGCCGTCACCGAACCCATTCTCTACGCCTCCATCGGCTTCCCTCCTACCGAAACCCCGAGCTGGCACACTCTCCACCAAGACCACTTTTCTTTACGCCTCCGCAAGATCCCATCACTCCCTTCCAGGCTCTTGAGCCGCCGTCGCCACCATCGGAACAGACATGTACGTACTCGGCGGAAGCGTCGCCGGGAAACCCACGTCGGACGTGAATCTCATCGACTGCAGATTCCACACGAGTCAGTCTCTCCCGAGCATGAGAAGAACTCGCAGCCGCGCCGTCGCCGGAGCCATCGACGGGAAGGTGTACGTCATCGGAGGTTGCAGGAAGAAGTCTTACGATTGGGTCGAAGCCTTTGATGTAAAGACTCAGACATGGCGTGACATGCCTGCTGCCTTGCCTAGTGCTCATTGGGAAGGACAGTTCGTGACAAGTGCTGTTATGGACGACAAGATTTTCGTTTTGGACCCGAGTACTTGTTTGGTTTTCGATCCCAATGTTGGTGCTTTGGTTCAATGGCACGATGGAGGTGAGCTTAGGAAACTGTGGCAAGCGTCGTCGTGTGTGGTTGATGATAAGTTGTATACAATTGATCATGGGCGTTCTCTTAAATTTCCGATCGTTGTGTATGATCCAAAGGCAGAGGAGAAGAGGTGGAGACCAGTGTATGGTGTAAATTTGAAGAGAGATTTGCTTCCTTTTTCCTCTTATTATGACTCTAAAATGGCGAATTTTGGTGGGAAGTTGTTGATTCTGGTCGGTAGTACACCCTGGCCTGTTTTTCATTGCGGGAATGAACAGGTTTGGTGCATAGTGATCGCTTTGGAAAGACACGGAGATGAGACTTTTGGGCATGTTGAATCAACTAAGCTGGTGCTTTCATCCTACATGTGGCCTTCCATTGAGCTTTCTCGAACTGTTACTCTTTGATGGTACTTGAGATAGGCTGGTACGTAACTATGGTAAATTCTGAGCTTGCAGGTGAAGAAGTTTAAGTCTTAAGGCTTAGTTTTGTTTTCATTAACTTTGCAGGTGAATGATCTTCTTTTATTGCATCTACTGAGCATATATGAAGCAAAGTGGCTAAGCAGCTCTTATATCTGACACCTCAAGAGTAACTCTGTGCATAGTGTGAAAAACACTTTACAGATTTAGCCTTTAGTAACAATTGTTTTAGCTGCCTTTTATACATATATACTTCAGAAACTTGTTGAAATGCATTTAGTTTGGTTTCCTATGTTTGAAGTTATTTCTGTTTGCTTTTACATATATAATTCATCTGCGACTAATCACAATCATACATACAAACAACATCCGAGGTATTTTTACTAAGTCTTGGTTGAGAGAAAAAAGCAGAGCAAACCCGTTGATCTGGCTGAGAAAAAAATGACTAGTTGATGCATTATGCACAACTTGAGTTACCCCATTTAATGAAACGAATGTTTTAAATTACGGTTAACCATTACGGCCATGGTTATGAAAATATTTACGATATGTCATTATAGTCCGGATGTAGGATCTCATATAGGTATGTAAGTCATAAATAAAAATCATAACCCTGATAAATATGAAATAATATTGTAATGTTTGTCATTGCGAAATTATTAATGTAGTATTTTTTTTTGCAAAAAAATAGCACTTCAAAATAAATCAGACGAAAGCACAGTCACATGATCACATCTAATCTCTAACATGGTAAATAGTGCTACGTTAGATAATGCTACGAGAAGGAAATGAACACTTTTTCTTCCCAAAATTTATATTCTTTTCTGAATTTTTTGTTGTTAATTTATAAACGTCTAATAATATTTTTATAAATAATTAGTCGGTTGAATCTTGGTCTACCGTCTGATTAAAAAAGTGTTTAGAGATAATGTTAGAATAGGACTAAAGAAAAATAAAAATGATGAATGTAAATAAATTAAAAGTAATATCTTAAGATAATTTTTAAAAAGAAATTGTTATAAAATAATTTTCAAGAAAAAAATAACCAAAATAAATTTTATTAAATGGTGTAACCATACATTTATACTTCTGGAATTAACTAATTTAGATGTAGGTTTTAAAGTTATGGGATATGATTTTAGGGTGAAGATTAAAAGTAAAAAATTAACACTTTTAAAATAAAAAAAAGTCTTTAACCATTTTTCTTGAAAGCTATATTTGAAAGATTTGTCCAATAATTAAGAGAAATATCCTAGGATATATCTAAAGGATTTTTGTCACAAAAATAGTTTTGAAATAGAAAATGACCAAAATTTTTTTTATTAAAATGTGTAAATATGCATTTATAATGTTCGGGTTAATTAATCTAAATTTATGGTTTATAGTTATTGTGTAGAGTTTTGGAGGTGATTTTAAAATTAAAAAAAATATTAAAATTTTAAAATAAAAAAAGTCAATTTCATTTATTTTTTCTTGGAAATTTTTTTTGTGCCAAAACGTAAAAGAGGTTTATTATAAATACACAACAGCTTTTAAAAAAAAAGAGTAGAATTAGGCTCCTTTCCGTTAATTCACTGCCAAGTAACTGAGTATCTGAGTTGAGACGGTGATGGTTGCTATCTCTGAAATTTCAGACGGCGATGACCCGAACAAGAAACCTCAAGAACTCGATAAGCAACCGCAAGAATCGAATGACATGTTTGAATCATTAACCGTCACTCTCACGGAGCTCTGCATCGCACGCGTCTCGAAATGCCATTACCCGGCGATATCGATGACCTCCACCGCCTTTCGTCGTCTCATCTCTTCGCCGGAACTCTACCACACGAGGTCGAAACTCGCCGTCACCGAACCAATTTCTTTACGCCATGATCAAACTCCCTCCTTGTCAGTTCCCACAATGGTACCTTCTCTCTCGAACCAGCACCTCCTTAAAGTTGCGCCTTATCGGTTCTCTCCCTCTCATGCCTTGTGGATCTTCCGTCGTCACCATCGGACCGGACATATACGTCATCGGTGGTCGCTACGGCAACACATACACATCGATTTGCTTCGCATTGACTGCAGAACTCACACGTGCGACCGCTCTCTCCCGAAGATGAAGGTGGCACGCTTCGAAGCCGCCGCCGGAGTAATAAACGGAATGATATATGTAATGGGAGGTTGCGAGATGCCATCTTCTAAATGGGTCCAAGTGTTTGATCCCAAGACACGGACTTGGATTGTATGGACCATGACATGGTTGATCATGCCTGACGTGAATACGTATGCGGTGATGGATGAGAAGCTATACATTTACCATGCTCAAGGTTGTTCTGCTTATGATTCCGAACTAGGTCAATGGTTAACATGGGTCAGTGGACATAAGCTGAGGAGTTTGTGGAGAGAGTGTTGTTGTGTGGTAGATGATATGTTGTATTCAATTGATCCTGCATATACTCTTGGACATCCCATTCTCGTATATGATCCTAAGGAAGAGGCTTGGCGACCTGTGAAAGGTGTAGATGCTTTGCCTCGTGCTCGTCTCTGTTATTTCGGGTCCAAAATGGCAAATCTTGGTGGGAAGTTGGTTATTTTGGCCGGTACTCAAAGGTTGAGGTGGAATAGTGATGGGAAAAAAGAAGTCTGGTGCATAGAGATCGGTTTGGAAAACGTCAAGGAGGTGAGATTTGGGGGCAGTTGGAGTCAGCCACTGTTGTGCTTAAGGACATGGACTCGTCTCCTTACATTGAGCTTTGTCAAACTGTTACCGTTTGATTAGTTTCTTGCAGGTATGTTTCTCTGATGAGTCTATGCAGGTACCGTTTGATGCATATTCTTCAGCCTCAAAGCTTATATTACTTATCTTGCAGGTGAAGGATCTTCTTTGAGTGCATCTACTGTGTTAAGCAGCTTGTTCAAATGAGTGCAAAGATTGAAGAAGCAGAGTGGCTAAAAAGCCATTCTTAACCATGGTACATTGTGAATACTCTTTTAAACTATAGCCTTTTGTAATACATTTCCTAAGCTGTAAAACTAGGCCATTCCTTCAGATACGAATACTTTTGTTGAAATGCATCTTGAGTTTAGCTATGTTTTTTGGTTTTCTTGCAACTGTACTAACATGGTCTCAAGTTCTACATCGTTTTTCTTTTTACAAAAAATTAGGGTTCTAAAAAGAAACAGAGATACTTATGTGTTACGTTTAGTCTTTTAGAGACTTTTGGAGAGCTCGTTTCATGCAGTCACTGAACCCAATTATATTTTGAATTTTATTTAACAAATTAGGTAAATCTGAAATATTATAATGAGATTTAGGAAGAGAATAATATTCAATTTTATTTTCGGGGTCATTTTCTTCACAATAATCACAAACAAAATTGATAGATTGATGAGGTTAAGGAAAATATTATTGACTCTTATGGAAAATAATGTTATAAGATATAAAACTTAACTAGAGATGAATAAACTTAATTTATTAAATTAATATGGGATACTACACATGATAAATTTTCTATTACAAAATATTGAGGTATATTAATTTGACTGCTAGATTTGGTTGATCTTCTCTCAATACCATCCCAGACGTTCGTATGTGATAACACATGTATTTATAGTAGAAGTAACTCCTAAAAATAGGAAAACTCTTCTTGAATAGAAGTAGATAATCACATGTATTTGTGTCTGCATGGATAGAAGTAGATGAAACACATGTACGTAAGCCTTCGTACCATCACGAGCTCATGCTTCCTATGATGAACGTTCATGTAAGACTCGTACACATGGTTTACATATGCAGATTGTGAAAGCCAATGAAACCATCAAAATACACAATAGTAACACCTCTGTGAATCATAATAACAGCAACGTGAGCCTTAGGGCATCATTAACCCAAAAACCCTATAGGGTTTCTTAATTTTTTTTTTTATTGATTTTTTTTATAAAAAAAAATGATGAACCAATCGCGGACCGCCACGTGTCAGTGGGGCCCGCGAACAGTACAAGGATCATGCTATAACCGGTTCTTAATCAGCAAGTTTGGGAAGTGGTTTCTTATTTTTTGTGGACCCCACTCTTTACCCACCCCTTAAAAACCCACCTAAGAAACCCCAATAATCAATGGTCTTAGAGCATCCACAATGGGGGTGCTTAAGCAGTAGGACCCACTAGCACCCCCAAACCAAGCTCTTAGAGCATCATTAACCCAAGCTCTTAAGAGGGGTTCTTGCACTGTTCGCGGGCCCCACTGACACGTGGGGCCCATGAACAGTGTAAGAACCGCTTCTTAAAACTATTAAATAAGAACCGGTTTCAAAGAGTTTCTTACACTGTTTACGGGCCCCACTGATACGTGGCGGCCCGCGATTGGTTCGTTTTTAATTTTTAATTTTAATTTTTTTAATAAAAAAAATAAAAAATAAAGAAAAATAAGAACTCCATTTTGGGTTTATAGGGATAATGATGCCCTTAAATGGTCTAATTAAGCACCTCTTTTTGTTAGTTGCTTGCACTGTTTGCGGGTCCCACTGACACGTGGCGGTCCGCAATTGGTTCTCTTTTTTTTCTAATTTTTTTTAAAAAAAAAAGAAAAAAAAAGAAAAAAAAAAGAAGAAGTTAAGCACCCCATTTTATGGATCCAAGGTTGCACATGCTCTTAGAGTACCATCAACCATGGTTGCTAAGGGAGTGCTTAAGGGGTGGGGCCCACTAGCACCCTCAAAAAACCAACTTCTAAATAAGCACTCATTTTGTTTGGGTTCTTGCACTATTCGCGGATCTCACTGACACGTGGCAGTCCGCGATTGGTTTATCTTTTTTTTCTTTTTTTCTAAACAGAAAAAAAAAATTTAAACACCCATTTGGGGTTCTTATTTTTTCTTTTTTGTAATTAAAAAAAGAAAAAAAAAAACAAACCAATTACAGATTGTCATGTGTCAGTGGGGTCCGCAAACAGTGCAAGAAACTCTCCAAAATGGTTTCTTATTTAGGAGATTTAAGAAGCGGTTCTTGCACTGTTCACGGGCCCCACATATCAGTGGGGCCCGCGAATAGTGCAAGAACCCTCTTAAGAAACTTGGGATAAAGATGTACTTAGAGCATAATTGATGGGGGTGCTTAGAGCATAATTGAGTGGGTCCACTAACACCCCCAAATGAGTTGCTGAAAACTCTAAAATAAGAGCACCATTAACCTCGGATCTCTTAAAGGGTGTTTATTTTATTTTTTTTATTTTTTATTTTTTGACTTTTTTAAAAAAAAAGAAAAAAAAAAAGAAGCCAATCGCGGGCTGCCACGTGTCAGTGGGGCTCGCGAACAGTGCAATCACCAAGGAAAATTGGGTGCTTAATTGGGCATTTTAAGAGTTGGATTTAGGGGTGCGAGTGGACCCCACACCTTGAGCACCCCCATTGCACATGCTCTAAAAGCTTTTCTTACTTTGGTTCTTGCACTGTTCGCGGATTCCACTAACACGTAGCGGTCCGTGATTGATTTTTTTTTAAAGAAAATAAATAATAATAATAATAATAATAATAATAATAATAATAATAATAATAATAATAATAATAATAATAATAATAAGCAACCCAAATGGGTTCTTATGGTGCTCTTATGATTCAGTTTCTTGACTTCCCCATTCGTGATCAATCAAAAACCGATTCAACGCAGGAGACCAGGGTAAAACTGCTGTTAAAAGTAGAGATTTTCAGAATAGGCCAATCATCCACAGTTTCACTAAGTGTAAGCTTTCTTGAAGGTGCAAGTTCTGAAAACCGGTGAAACAATCAAAGACACAATAGTAACATCTATGTGAATCATTACTAATCGAAGAAACGTGAGCCCCACGATTCAGTTTCGTAACTTTCTCCATTCGTGATCAGTCAAACCCTATTCAACACAAGAGACCAAGACTAAAACTGTTGTTGAAAGTAAATATTTTCAGATAAGCCCATTGTACACAGCCCTAGGCTTTCTTCAAGGTGTAAGTTGTGAAACCATCAAAATAGACAATGGTAAACGTCTACGTGAATCATTACTGATAGCAGTAATGTGATCCTACGATTCAGTTTCTTGAATTTCCTCATCAGTGGTCAGTCAGAAGCTATTCAACAAAGGAAACTACAAGGGTAAATAGGAGAGTTCGGATGTTGGCAGGTGGCAAGTGAGTGGTGCAAAGAGGACAATGAGGAGTGCGCAGCAAGTAACGAGAGATACAAGTCCCGTGCATTTTGTTTTATGAACAATCTCATCTTCTTTCGGACACCCTTTCCCACAAAGACTACAACATTCCAAACTTCGATAACAATCTAGGAATCTAGGATCTCTGTCACTGTTGGGAGCAATTGGTACGCATCTGTTTATTGCATCTTCATCGGCCATAATAGAATGTTTGGTGCTCAATGTGCTTAAAGAAAGCATGTTGATATTGTCATGTTAATCTCAGAGACATGATGATCTTGACCAAAACTGTCCTAGTGAAAGACGAGGACCGGACATGCACCATACTAAGATCCTTGAAACAGAAGTTGGAGACTATGTATAGTCAAAGATTAGATAAAGATTTCAAAAACTATTGATAAAGATTTTAAAACTTGTGTGAATCTTTTTTATAATATCTAAATTTTTAAAAATTAAAAAAATTATTTATAAATGTATAACAAAATTGTCAAAAAAAACTATTTTTAAAATAAGACAATTCTTATATATATATATATATAGGGGGAAATTGCAATTCTATCACAAGTTTGACACAACTTTGAAAATTTACCTTTAATGAATGATAATTTTCAAAATACCTTTGAATTATAATGAAAATAGACTAAGTTATTTTTTTCTGAATATTTATAAAACATTTAGAAACTCAACATCACTCTTTCAACACTAAACCCAAAACAATAATCATTAAAGTGTAAACCTGAATGTTAATATATTTTTGATTGAAGTTATTTTGCAAAGTGGTACTTAAGTTGTGTTATTCTTAGCAATCTTTCATATCTATATATATATATATATGTATTATATTGTGTTGTTATCTGGAAATAATATTTTATAATATAAAAGTTAAAAGATAAGATATAAACTTTATAATTAAATATTAATCAAGTAAAAATGTTTGTACAAAGATATTTTTTTTAATATTTCTAATATATGAGTTTTTCTAAATCAACAGAACAATAAACATATATATTTTAATAAAAACTGGTCATATATAAATAATGTAATTTTTGATTAAAATTTTAAGAACATAAATAATTTCTTATGTTGGTTTATAAATTAATAAAAAGAATAACTAAGAAATATTCATAAGATTATGTTCGCATGTGCGGGGCAAAACAAATATTTAACTCTAAAAAGCCTTGAAAATGAATCTAATACTAAATGTTCTGCCCGCATATGCATTAATAATCATTTTAAGTTAGTAAAGAGAGTATGACTACTTACTGAACTAAATTAAATATCTAATTAACAGAACTACATAAAATAACAAAATTAATAAATATTATTTAAATTTAATATTTTTAATTTATTAATGATACTTCTATAATTAGTTTTTGTAAGAATTAGCATGATCACTACAAATAGAAAATTGAATTTTTAAATAATATTATAGAGATATGATGTAGGAATCGGATCAATATTATTAACAAAAAACAGTGATCACACTCAAATAAACAAATGCTTTCAAGAAAGAAATTAACCGACATATACTGTGATGTAATAATATAACTATTTTACAAAATAAATGAGAATTACATGTAAAATTAGGAGAAAATGCAATTCTACCACAAGTTTGATATTCATTTTACAAATTTATCTTTAATGAATAACATTTTTAAAAATATCTTAACTTTTTGATGAAAATAGATTTAATTAATTTTTCTAAATATTTATAAAAAAATTAAAAATCAACGTCACCCATTTAACACTAAACCCCAAACAATAATCACTAACGTATAAACTCAAATGTTAATATATTCTTGATAATGTGTATTTTTGCAAAGTGTTACTTAACTTATGTTATTTTTAGCAATTTTTCGTAAAATTAATGCAAGCCGACTTAAGAAGAATTATAAAATAGTTAATTACAATTTGGCTCAAAAAAGTTAGTAATTATAATAAACAGCAATGTCTAAAATGTGCTAAGACAATAAACAGAATCTACACATAAGATTAACAACTTTTAAGTTAAACTAACTAATTTGACATTCCGCACCTGGACAAATTTCTAGTATATATATAGATATATAGGCAAAAAAAAAACAGTTCATAAAACTGGTAGTTTCATCGTAAATATACGTACAACACTGAAAAAATAAACAAAAAAAACTTAGGTTCCACCGAGAATT
>CAJHQP010009251.1:0-23198 GCA_905132765.1 Moricandia arvensis
AAGATAATTAGATTAGAAACCCATAAATAAAAAATGGACGCAATTTATTGCAAAGAAAACAAATGTACACTTACAAGACTTGAAAACGTGCTTAGTAAAGACACATTAAGGGACCATTTGTTTCCCATCTCCTCAACAATCACTCGCTCCTCTTCTTGACCTTTCCATAATAACTCAGCGAAGAAGGACTACAAAAACACAGCAAAAACTCTCCTCTAAAAGAACAGATGGCGATATTTTCCACAGAAACCCTAACGACGTCTCACTGCAGAGAAAGAAGAAGAACCAAAGAGAGATCTTGAAAACGACCATAACTCCTCCCTTATCTCAACAGCCTTGATCTTCTTAAACCTACCAGTACTCAAATCCCAAACAATTCATTTGGCCAGACAAGAGAACCTCCATATGACATTCCGCAGCTCAACGTCCTTTCATCGATCTTTCGAGCCAAGACACAACTCTAGAGTCTTCTAGACTCATCTCAGAAGCTTGCACCAAACACGGTTTCTTCCTCGTCGTTAATCATGGAGTCAGCGAGTCGCTCATATCCGATGCTCACCGTTACATGGAAGTTTTCTTCGACATGCCTCTCGCCGCGAAAACAGAGAGCCCAAAGAAAACCTGGTGAGAGCTGGGGCTTACAGCCAAGTAGCTTCACCGGAAGATTCTCCACCAAGCTCCCATGGAAGGAGACTCTCTCTTTCCCGTTTTCCAACGAAATAAAGTGGATCAAGAACCGTTCAAGACTTACTTCTCCGGTACATTAGGACAAGAAGTTTGAACACTTTGGGTACGTGTCCTAAACCAGAATAAAGAACACAAAACAGAGCAAACCAAAAAAAACAAATATGTCTCCTCTGCTTTCTAGCCTTACTTGAGTAAAACCGGTTTCTTATAACGAAATTATTGAACCGGTTTTGTTAATGTTTGTATATTTACAGGAAGGCTGTATCAAGACTACTGTGAAGCAATGAGCTCCCTCTCACTCAAGATCATGGGAGCTTCTAGGGCTAGTTTAGGCATAAACAAAGACTTATTTCAGGGAATATTTCGAAGAGAATGATTCGATAATGAGGCTAAATCATTACCCTCCATTGCCAAACACCAGATCTCACATTAGGTACAGGACCACATTGTGATCCAAGCTCTTTGACTGTTCTTCACCAAGACCAAGTCAGATGGCTTCAAGTCTTTGTTGACAATCAATGGCGATCCATTCTCCCAAATCCAAGGCTTTCGTCGTCAATATCGGTGACACTTTTCATGGTACATTTAATCATAATACATTTTGGTTACTCCTATACAGATAGTTGATAAGTTTGGTTTATGTAGGCTCTATCGAACGGGAGATAACAAGAGTTGTCTGCACAGAGCGGTTTGTGAACAGAGAGAGCGCGAGGACATCAATGGCTTTTTTTCTTGTGTCCAAAGAGAGACAAAGTTGTGAAGCCACCCAGTGAGATTTTGGAGAAGACGACAACCAAGAAGATACCCACTGATTGTTACTTGGCCTATGTTCGCTTCGAGTATCTTTCACCCAAAGCATTACTGAGCAGATGTCAATACTCTCGATTCCTTTTCAAATTGGATCGTCGTACCAACACAATTTCCCGTCTAAGCAAACCACAAATCAATGAGTCATCTCTTAGTTACTGTGTCTCTTTTGTGTTCTCATGGGCAATGCATTCCCGATGGTTGTCAAATATTCAAAACATTTGTAATATTGTTCCAGGAATTACAGTATGGAATATGAATGCTATCTTAAATATAATAAAAACTAAACATACTACTATGGTCCAACGATCAGTAGACAGTAAACAGGACAAAAAAAACTATACCGAAAAGATCTTTAATACTGATTTAATTCTATTTGAATTTGGGCCGAGAGAACTCTTGCAACTAAAAACCATGTTCCGGACGTAACTTGTATATCAACATCAAGATAGAATATGAGCGAAATACAAAGATAATCCAGAAAAATGGGCCAAAAAACCTTCAACTTACACAAAACACTAAATAATTAGTCAACGTTTTCGTCTAAACCATTTCTAATGCTTTAATTTTTAAATAAAATTATCCAGGTTAAATTTATCTATTTTATCTTTTGATCAAACCATTGTTAGATACATGACAAGTCAACGTTAAATCATAGAAATCGTTCACGAGTAAAATGGTTTGATTCAAACCAACAAACGTCAAGTTTTAAAATAGATATCTTTAGAGTTGAGATGAAGATAGCTAAACTGAAGTTTATGTTTTTCGTTGTCATTTTGAAAATCTAGGCCTTTAACAGCTTTCTGTTGTTGAATTGAAAAATCTAATTATTCTTTTATTTAGTTAATCTTTTAAGGCTGGATCCATTATTATAATAATAACATAATCAAAAAGACAATGATTTTTGAATTGCTATGTGATACATCTCATGAATGAGACATTAACAAAACTTGAAAACATCAGAACTCTAATAGAATTAGTCAATCTATATCATCATCTTATTAGGGATTCGCATACTACCAAGACACCACATGTGTGATATACCAAGACTGTTGGTTCTTAAAAGCTCTATATTACTTCGGATGTGTGCTGCATCTTTCGCACACAAAACTAGTGAAAATTTTGATATTTATAGATTTTGAAATGACTTAGACTTTGGATTTCGCAGCTACAAAGGCAATACATAATTCTGCAACAGATTCTTTGTCAATCAGTTTATCTGTTACGGTTTGACAAATGTATCTAAATCATACTCGTCGGTACTATAAATGTGTTTTTTGCTACATCATAAAACAAAACAAAATGTCTGAGCTCAAATAAAAAAATGCAATAATTTAATTTAAGTGGTTTTCTGGAAATGTAACTTAATAGAAATAATTGGATTTTGTCATCGTCAAAGAGATAATTGTTCAAACTCATATTTTTGAAAGCGAAACATATGAAAATATGAACTTGCTTTTAAAACTATTTTAATCTCCAACTTTTATATCTCACTACACAGAACACATAATATCTGACAGAAATTATGACGGCAAAGAAAGTCTTCAGAAAATTTATGAGGAAATTCTAAGGAAATATCAGATTAGACATTCCTTGGAAAATTCAGAGGAAATTCTGACAGAAAGTGCCTCCCATCTGAATTTACCGATAGCATTTCGACAAAATACCGATGAAACTTTTATAATCGTTAGAAAAAAACAATTAAATTATTTTAAATTAATAAAAATTTCAGGGATTCCCGCCTCAAAATTTCTGACAAAATTCTGAGGAAATTTATAGCGTTTGCCGACCGTTTGTAAAAGTATTGAAACTAAAATCATTTGAATGGAATTTGAAAGTTATTTAACTTTTTGTAAGTATAAAGGTTTCTTTTTACTGTATTTATTCCAAAAATAATGAATATGTTAGGGAATTTTCATTGTTAGAAAAGTAATATCTACCAACAAAAAATGAAACAAAATTAAGAGAGATAAGAAATATATGAGAACTTCTAGACGATTTGCAGAATGACTCATCGTTTTTAATACTCCTTCTCTTTCAATACAAAATCATTCTAATTTACTTTTTTTTCTCCTTGTAACGTCAAATATAAAATAACAGTCAATTCAATAGTACGTTATATCCTACATTAAATATAGAAATATTAACAGTAATAAGGCAGAGGTCTGATTGAAGGTCTATCGTGTAAGGGTTTGGTGAGTCCAAAGTGGAGATTGTGAGGCTGTGACTCAGCCCAAAGCTCCTTACGGCCCGCGAGATCAAGAGAAGAAAACGACTTAGGGCTCAAGCTGCACCAGAGACCGCCATTATCATCCATGTAGTATATGTCCGGTGAAAGCCAAGGACTATATAATAGGAACTTGAGCTTAGGTTTCGGGTGGTCTTTCAAAGGGGTTTTTTCTTCTTTAGTGTTATAGCTTACATATTATATCTTGAGGCTGTGCTTGAGATCTTATACTTAGATTCTAGTGAAGATTTGTGGGCAAAGAGATCCCACACGAGACGTACTGGTCAATAGCCAGGAACTCGTTAAAATTGCTGGGTGTTATTAGAGCAAGATAATCCTATCTAAACTAGATCGATCATTCAAAAAATTATCCCTCACATATATGATCTGCCTTGCATCATTAATTTCCATATAAGCGTGAGGATTGTAGGCATTACACCATTTGGCATATGGTTGTTTTGAAAGAAAGACACATTTAGTCTTTTCCATTACATTTTTTTATAACCGTGGTGAATCCCAAAAGCTTTCTAGGTTCAAATACTAATCACCACGAAGCCCATACAAATCTGGGTTTTCTTGCCACTTAAAACGTCCTATGGGTGGCCAAGGGGAATTGAACCCAGGGCGCGAAGCCTCCAACCGAAGTCCCTTTACCAAATCAGCCAAGACCACTTGATTGTCTTTTTCATTACATTTTAAAAACGAACATTAATATTATGGAGCATTTTGCGTGTGTGTATGAGTGTGTTTTTGAGACAAAAATATCCTTGATGAACAAAAATGGAGTGTGGCATGTAGTTATAAACGAAAATAATGTGATCTTTTTATTGTTTATGTTATAGTTATTTATTATAACCCTCTGGTTTTAATTTGATTTATTTAAAATGAATAAGATAAACATATTTGATACAATAATTTATAATTTTCTCTTTGATATATTTAAAATTAGATAAAACTTTTTAGATAACTGATACGTGAATAGATGTTGTGGATAAAAGATGGGTAGTCAGATGGCTCGTAAAAAAAAGTGAATGGTTTTCACCATAGATGCAGGCCCGTCGCAGTGTTTTAGGAGGTCTAGTACCTAAACATATACTATAAAACAATTTGAACAATGACCCTAAATATACATTAAAATTATTTAAAATTTTGGGACCCAGTGCAAATGCACTTGGACACACTCCTAGAGACGAGCCTGCATAAATGTGTGGATAGATGTTGAGTAGACATACAACTATAGATAAATGATGAATGTATAGACGATTTTTGGTCAGATGAGAATGTATAAGTGATGATGGATAGAGAATAAGTGGATAACGGACTCGGTGATCCTTGCTGAGCATTGCAACATCTTTGCATGTACGTAGGAGTGTTCTGTTGGGGCCTTGGGGGTAAAGATTAAAATTGTTATAACTTCCTCAGTTTTTTGACATGGCGAGTTGTCAATAGATAAATTTCCCGACATGTAAATTGTGGAAGTAAACTTTTGGGACACATGACTTGATGCAATTTCACGGTGTTGGCAGTTAATGCATTTCCTAATGTTCGCATGAAATCCGATTTGACAGTGTTCACAAGAAATGTGATTTCATGATTTGACATGAAAAAGTTATCGTGTAATTTTTTACGGGGAATATAATTTCGTATTTTATGAAAATATGATTCCTCGTTTTTGGCAGAAAATTTATGATCTGTATTTTTCTTGGAAAGTGTAATTTATGGTTTTGAAAAATGTAATATTATTTTTTATACGAAATATGATGTTTTCGGTTTTGACTAAAAATGTGTTTTGCAGATTTGATGAAAATATAAATATTCATTTATAATGAGATAATAAAACTATGTAGTTTTATGGAAAATGTAATTTCTGATTTTTGTGTCTGTTTTTGGTAGACATGTAATTTTATGGACTTGACAAAAACATCAATTTTATGGTATTAATAAGAAAATATGATTAAACAACCGTAGATAAAGATTAGTTAGATAAACTGAATTGTCTTTAACATAAATAAATGATTTCAGCTAGAATAAGTGTCTCATATGGTGTAATTATCTCTATGTGTAATTAAAATCTCAAAATGTGTCAGGGTGTAATTGTTTCCAAAAGTAAAGACAGAAATTTGTGCACCATATACTTCAGCATGTAATATAGCAATAGTCAACACTAAAAAAATACACATGGGCAATCTCTCCCGAAAGTTCTCAAAAGAGGAATAGAGTTTTAACTTCCCAAGCAGCGATTTAAACTCGGATCAATCGGTTTAAAGTTTCTCTACTCACTCAGAAACATCAATCAAGATCTATTATCCATCATGGATCAAGATCTATGGAAAGCAATGCAAAATCTAAACATATGATTGAATCTCCAATAGATCCGACTCTCAAATGAAGCCCAAAGAAGGAACACAAGGGATAATCAACTCAGCCTGCTAGTTCGTGGTCTTAATCCGACTCATAAAAACCTAAGTTGGATGCGAAACACACTTCCTAAAGATTGGAGGTTCCACGACAGAGTCTGCGGCCAAATAAATGATGAATGTACTATCCAGTTCTTCTTCTCTGAGGAACAAAATATGTTGTCAGTTATAGATAGAGGTCTCTGGTCCTTCAAAGATTGGATGGTAGTTATGGATCCATGGTAAAGACGAAGGAGCTGTTAGATCTAGAGTCGGTCGGGTGATGTTTATGACGATCTAACTTGATTTGTGGGTTCGTTATGAAGACGTTTTGTAATTTAAACTAATTTGCTCTCTTTTTATTAAATGTTTTTTGTCTCAGATTTACAATGTCTTGTTCTTAGGTCTAATTCCCAAAAAAACTTGCCCCCTCTGCGAGTGTCCTTTCTCCCATTTTATAACTCCTCTCCGATCTTGTTTGCCTTAGCTCGTAATCCGTCCTCTGTTAGGCCGGGCTTCCCATGGGCCGACCGATCAGCTCGGAGCGGGCTACAATCGACCGCGGCTTAGTCAGCTCGCGACTTCTGAGCTCGTGTCGTATCGCGGACATCGAGTATTGTACGACCAACCCTCCATCGGCTTGGGGCCAAGCCGTGTCTCTCGCTCGCCGATCGGCTCACGGGCCCTTCCCCATGCTCTAATTCTCTGGGCCGACTTTTCACCCGATGGGCCTTGAGGAGGGATCCTAATCCATCTCCAACAGGAGCCAAAACTTCCAATCCACTATCTCCTTCTGGATCCAAGTATAAAACATCCCTAATGAATACCGAGGGGCAGAGGCTTGGGACAACTCTAAAGAAATAGGCAGAGGACAATCCCTAAAACATCCCTAAAGAAATAGGCAGAGGCTTGGGACAACTCGAGGGGCTTAAAAATAGTTGAACCTACCAGGGACAGTGGGGCTGAAGTTTGGATTAGAGTAAAATTTAATGCCTACCAACCACTTACGTTCTCTAGATACACTGAACTGGAAGAAGGAGCACAACCGACCTCCTACGCTTGAATACGAAAGACTTAATAAATTTTGTCAACTTGGGGTAGACGAACACATGGAGAAGGAGCCTGCAATCAGATTATGAACCTCTCTCAACCACAAATTGTTATCAGTGAGGAGGAACAATAGCTGGCTCAGATCCAGCAGTTAGAGAACGACGAACCTGCTAATGAGCTGAAGAACAAGAGGATCAGGACAACCTCGAAGTGGTAGACCAAATCAGAGTGAATGAATATATGCATGATCTAACTCAGCCTCTCCTTAATCATGGAAACCTCTCTGTACAGATTCATGATCTTGTCCCAACTGAAAATGAGAAACAAACACTGGAAAAGAATGATAGGACTGGCTGAAGCATGCATTTTTGGTAACAAGCCTAGAGTAGCTATTGGAGACTTTAACGACATAAAGAGCAACGATGAAAAGAATGGAGGTCCAATAAGAGTAGAATACACTTTCAACACATTCTGAAGAATGCTCAAAGCAACATGCATCCATGAGTAAAGACAATAGGAGGTAACTTCACATGGATATGTCAAAGAAAAAATCACACAGTTCAATCAAAAATTAATAAAGCTGTTGCAACGGCTGAATGGCAAGATCTGTTTCCTAGAGCTTATGTTCAATCACTCGACTGGATAGGATCTGACCATAAACTTCTTATTCTCCATACATGAGAAAAGAAATGGAAAAGGATAAAGCTTTTCAGATATGACATCAGATGGAGGTTCAACAAGGAAATCAAAAAGGAAATCAGCAATCTCTACTGTAAATATGTAGGGCCTGTCTTGCTCAGTGGAAATCAAAGGCTGTCGCTTAGAATTTTCTTACATAAATATGTTAAAATCTAACTTCAAAAGAATATAAGCAAGAGGAGGAATGTTGGAGAACAAAAAGGCGCATCTTGTGGCTGAAATCTGGAGACAGAAAAATTAGATTCTTTCATATGAAAGCAAAACAAAGAAGTGTTTCAATTGTATAACAACAATATACGATAACTCTGGCAAGATGTGGAACACTGAGGATAGAATCAAAAAAAAAATTTGTTGATTATTTCTTAATCTTTTTTCCTCAAATGATAACATAGATAGGGAGGAAATGGATAATTCTTTGACAAAGCCATTCACGGAAGAAGAATTGCTCAAAGCCCTCCAACAAATGGATAGAGAAAAGGCTCCAGGACCAGACGGTTGAACCCAAGATTCTTCAAATATCATTGGTCCTCAGTAGGAAAAGGTGTGTTAAAATTGCCCAATCTTTTTTGAGCATTACGAAATTAATCCAGAAATAAATCATACACACATCTGCCTCATCTCAAAAATTGAATCCCCAACCAGCCCCAAAGACTTTAGGCCTATCAGACTTTGCAATGTGGCTTATAAACTCATATCTAAGGTGCTAGCAGGTCACCTTAAACCATGGCTCAAGCTTATCATATTATACAATCAAACAGCCTTTGTTCCTGATAGATTAATCACAGATAACTTGCTCATAGCCCATGAACTTCTCCACTCTTCAAATGCCAAAAACCTATCACAACCATACATGGCTCTAAAGTTAGACATTAGTAAAGCTTTTGATAGATTTGAGTGGAGCTTTGTAGAGGCTATCATGAAAAAACTAGGCTTTGCAGACAACTGGTGTAAGTGGATAATGATATTCATAGCTAGTGTCTCATATTCGATTTTGATAAATGGGAATATCTACCCAATGAGAGGCATTAGACAAGGTGATCCTATTTACCATATGTATAATCTTCTGTGTATAGAAGGATTGTCAGCTCTCATTCACATAGTATAAAATAAGAAAGCTTCTTGGTTTTAAGGCTAGAAGGAATATACCACCAAATTCTCACTTGTTTTTTGCAGATGATTTGCTTATATTCTGTAAAGCTACTGAAGATGAATGTGAGGAGATAATCCAAATCCTAAAGACATATGAAAAATCTTCAGGCCAGACTGTTAATCTTAACAAATCAGTGGTAATTTTTGGAGAGAGATTAACCTCCAAAGCAAAAGAAAATATCTGTAATCGCTTGGAAATTAGTAAAAATACAAGATTTGGTAGATATCTAAGCCTGCCTGAGTTTATAGAAAGAAATAAATCCAACGTTTTTTCCTATATAACTCAAAACCTAGAGAATAAGTTGTCTAGCTGCTACTCTAATTATTCTCCTGCAGGCAAAGAAACTCTCCTCAAAGCAATCGCAACAGCCATCCCAGCCTCTAGCATGTCATGCTTCCTCCTTCCCAAAAGAGTGATTGATCAAATAACTAACTAAAAAGACAGTGAGGATTGGGCATAAGAGATTTTAGAGACTTCAATATTGCCTTAGTGGCAAAGCCAAAGCTGGAGAATATTCCAAAACCTGCAATGCCTCCTAGCAATTTTTCAAGGCCGGCCAAGTACTTCCCCAAAACTAACCTGCTTCAAGCCAAAGCAAGGATGCAATTCTAGCCATGCGTGGAAGAGCATTATCAAAGGTAATGAATCCTCTCAAAGGCTTAAAAAGTTGATATGGAGTGGTCGCCAAACACTTATGTGGATGGATAACTGGCTTCCTACTAACCCACCAAAACCTCCAAAGACTTTAGAGAACAATATAAATTGGAACACCAGAGTGGCTAAGTTTATTGATCCTATTACTAAAGGTGGGATATTAACAAACTTAATGCATTTGTAGATGGTGAATATCTTGGCATTATCAAGACAGTTCGCCCGGCCGTAACGGACACAAGAGACTTCGCCACATGGATCGATACAAAATATGAACACTATTCAGTAAAATAAGGTTACAACCTTCTCAAAACTCTTCTATACAAACTCAAATCCACATGGTAATGATAATATTAAACTGCAAGAAGAAACATTAAAACCATGTGGAAACTAAATGTCCTTCCAAAAATAAAGCACTTTTGGTGGAGAAGTTATACACGATGCTCTCCCTGTTGCAGGAAATTTTCGCAGAAGGAAAATACAAATTAAGGACACCTGCGAAAGCTGCAGAGAAGAACCAGAAACAGTTAACCATTTGCTCTTCCACTGCCGTATCAGTAAAGAGATATGGAACCTTGCTCCACCACCAGTGAACTCAGGTCTGTTTTGTCCTCAAAGTTTAATACTAGAAAACATAACCATTCTCTAGAGCATTGGAAAATTCAAGGAGAGGAACTAAGTTTTTTCCCTTTCCTTGGATGTAGGATGTGAAAAAATGAGAATGACCTTGTGTTCAATGAAAAAAATGGGCTATTCCAGACATTATCGGTAGAGCTTGATACATAGAAACTTATGAATGGAAGCTAACAATGCAGAAACACAAGACTCAGCCCCTCCTACAAACATGCCTAACCACGCCATTCGTGAAAACCCACTAGAAAGGCCAAAGACTCTAATGAAGTGATACGTACATGACTTTTGTTTTTTTGTAGACGCATCATGGACTTCACCAGAAGAAAGGATGGTAATAGGATGGGCACTGTACAACAAAGAAGCAAAACTGGTGATATAAGGCAAGGCAGCCATAGAACCGATAGGCTCACCACTTGAACCAGAAGCTGAAGCCTTACTTATGGCCATCTCCCAGATCAAAAGACTAGGCTTCAGCCCAGTACCATTTTGTGGTGACTCAGCTGCGCTCTACAAGCAACTTCCACAATACAAAGAGCTTCCTATGGTTAAAAACCGATGAGTTTGTCATGCCCAACATACATCGAAGACATTGGTAACCTTACCAATGGAGTAAAATCTAGCTTCAGCTTTCAAAAATCCCCAGATCATGTCATACTCAAGATGATAACTTATCTAGAGAATGTAGAATGAAAACTTAAGCTATGTGGTGTGCTGGAAATCTTGTATAAAACATTTATGTTACTATGAATATAAATCAAATGGTCGAGAATAATACACATGAGCCACCAAAACCTACTCAAGAATGTTCCCTTTCTAATACACCCAGACCCCTACTATAATATTCTGAATTTTATCAGTTAGGCACTTCTGTATATTTTATGCACAATACACATTATCGAATTCCAGTTTACGTCATTTCATTTCTCATTTAGAAACCATTTTAAAATTATGATTTTTCGTCGAACCAACTGTCTAACTAACGCTTTAGTGAATATCTTTCATCCATTGTTTACACTGGATCGAATCCATGTTCAGGTTTAAAAGGACTAATGCGTGTGAGTATGTTTGTTTCTATTTACCCTTCAAAAATAAACAGCATAAAGTAAACCGGAAACTTGGTGGTTAGTCTTATCATTAGTACTCGCATCTCATGAAAGCATGTCCAAATACCTGATAGAGAAATAAAATGATACCCTACAAGGGAAAGGACATAAACTAAAACTAGAACTGTCTTTGAGATCAGAAACCTAAATGAATAAGAATCTATATCATTTGGTCTATATTTCCTCGCTGAGACTACATACACTAATCTTAAATGAAGCCAGTAATTGTGAATATCGATAACTCCTATGAGGTGTGGGTTGAAAATTGTTTGGTTGTTAAACTAAGGTCGAATACATTTAAATACCTTTTAAGGATGGTGTCTTTGATATAACTTGCAATTGACAATGGTAAAATGGTGATCTAAACAATATGTGATTACACACATTTTCAAACCTCTTCCTTATACTTTTATTTATATTTTGTTTGAGGTAAAAAAAGTCTAAGCTTGGTGGTGTTTTCTTGGTTTCTAGCATTTGTTTTGAATATTTATCAAGGCACAAAATTAGAAACATAAGGAGTCAAATTAGGTGAAAATGAGCAACTAAAGATGCTAGATTATTCACATGCGTCAGAGGTTTAGAAATGTATATAGAAATTCTCACCAAAGGATTGAACTCAAATTTTGACACAAGATATAAAATTGAGTTAGTTTTTCGATGCCACCGATTTTAGATCGATCCAACGGTTAGAATGAATTTACCGTTCAATATGAGAAAAAGAAAAATTTCAGTTTTCTTATTTTCGGGTTTGTTTTCTTAAAATTCGATCCTTAGATAATTTTTACCTACATATGCTATTTTCAACTTTTTCGAGGCTATACTTTTTTTTTTTTTTAATTTGATTTTTAAATGCTCTGGATATTTGTAAGCTTTGAAGAGACAAATCTGTACTCTGCCTTTAAAGAAGAATTCTGAATATCATTACTGATTTCTATCGTTATTATAAGTTACTCATTTATTTCATGTGCTTCAATTTCTATGTTTGAACAGATCCATAGTTAGGTTTACGTTTTCAATGGAATTTGTGGATTGACAACAATGATTGTTAATATAGAGAATAATTTATTAGTGTCATTATCTAAGTTGTCCATAATGCTTGAATTTACTTATCATCGAGTTCATGATTCATAGATTGTTAATGCACCCAAATTATTTTTTAATTCCAGAACAAATTCAGATGAGCGAGATAATTTACATAACGAGAGTTAATTGTTAGTAGTTTCGTAAACCTATTAAACATTATTTTTGTCAACCTTCAATTTCATTAAAAGGCTTTGTAAGCCATTTTTAAGTACAAACGGATGAACCTAGCCCACTACTATTTTACATGCCCAAATCAAAATCCCAAGCTAATAGATAACAATAATGTAAAATCCAACACGTGTACATGACGTGTTTGCTTGGTCCTTCAACGTGGCAATCATGGGCAAAGGTGGATGGATCGTCGCTTCAATCTTCACCGACACAAGCTCTGTCGTATCACCGCTACAGGATCATGTCGCTCCATCAGAACATTAGACTTCCATCTGAATTCACCGCTTGTATACTCCTTCCTCCAAATCGCCGGCCAAGATCCAGAGAATTCATTAACCAAACATCAAAGATTTACACCCACGAGAGCTTCATTAAGATTTGATAGCAAGATCTTCGTCGAAACGTTTTCCTATAGGGATAACTCTGACTCTACTGATCTGCTTCTAAATCAATGAAACTAAACCCAATAAACTCAATTCTTCAATCTTTAAAGGATACTTTACTTTTAAACTGATGTAAGCAAAGATTGATTCCTTAGAAAGAAGAGTTAAGGATAACTGATGAAGAGAAAGAAAATCTCTGAAACTGTCGGAATATCATATCTAGACAAAGGAGGAAGAGAAAACCGGATTTTTTATTATTCAACATCAAATCGAAACTGAAGATAGATGATAAACATGTGAAGAACAGCTTCGAATCGATTTGAAAGCCACACAACAAAATCTCCTAAACGAAATCAAAATCCTCAAAGGAAGAAAAGATCCGCTAACCGGAAACAAACTTCGATCCGGAGATCGGAAGTCATATTTACATACAAAAAAACCGGAAGAGTTGGTAACCGGCGGCGTAAGCCACCGGCCACCAAAAAGCGAAATCCGATAACTCGAGTGTTTGTAGAGAGAGGTTGGAGAATAGTCACTCTAGTTTTTTTTGTTTTTACATAGACCTCTAGTGTTTCTGTAAACCTATTAAACATAATCTTATTACATGTGTAGAATCATGGTCGTGCCTGAATATTGTGGGTCGTAAAGCATAAAAAAAAATTTGTCCCATAAAATATTAATTTAAAAAAAATATTCAGAATCATTTATCTACGTACGTTTGAACCCATGATCCTAAAATACCAATGTTGACTATTACCAATTGTGCTAGTTATTTTTTGCAAAACATTTGGCCCCTAAAACTATTTATCTGATGTGTGGCCCTAAAGCATGTGTTTGACCAACTTCTAGTCAAACACAGCTCTGTGTAGAATCTGTAATTCAACAGAATTTAGTCTATAGTATTCACATATTTAGGGTTTAGTACTTCGGGAGAAGGCTAGTTTAGTTAGGTGATTTGATTTCTAGAATGGATCTTAATACATTTCTTGACAAACAATAATATCATTAAATATGTGTTTTTTTTTTTGACAACGAACGGCTGATCTATACTCAAGCTTGAGGTGGTCTGGGAATCCAGACCGGAATAGAACAACCTACAAACACCAATTCTCGATAAAAGGATCGAGCAGTCTTAGCTAGTGAATCGGAAAAACCATTCTGTGTCCTAGGCACATAGACAATTTAAATTCGAGAAAACAAATCTGCAGGGTAGTGAGCTTTTCCAGCTCCGATGAGAAGCTTGGCCAATCTGCGGGTTCCTTAGCCATTGATATCATTTCCTTACAGTCTGTCCCAAAGCTCTGACATGGCGAATGTTGAAGCATGTTCTCCATTGCCCACCGCAGTGCTTCCAGCTCAGAATGCAAAGCAGACTCCACTCTATCAAAATTACGCAATCCCATCAGATGACCATTCCCCATACTATCCTGCCATACCCATCCACATCCGCTGTACTGAGCTGTAAGAGGTCCAGACCCATCCACCAGACAGATACTCCCCAGACTTATGATCTGGTTATCGTTACTCGTGTCCAATTTGAGAGGGCAAGGGCGGTTGTTCATTAGCTTGATACCAGGCTAGGCATTCACTCTCTGCATATCGTGCTGTCTCCAATGGGTCTCTATCAATCCCTTTAAACAATTTGTCATTCCGAGCCTTCCAAATATACCAAATTAGCCATGGATAAGGATCCATGTCTACTGCCGGTCCACCTATGCATTCTTCCTCCAAAAAAGATAGTCCATGTTCGCATATGTGCTCTCTAATGGGAATAAATATGGGCTAGTGGGTAGTGACGATAATTCCCAGACTTGTTTGCAGGAGGGCACAGGAAGATGGCGGTGTGATCGATTCTTCTGGTTCTCCACAACGTGGACAGTAGTTATCACACCGCATGTGTCTATAATTAAGATACTCGTAACAGCCAACTGGCTGTTATTATCTGCCACATAAGATGGCATATCTTCTGTGGAGCGCGCACCTCCAAACTTGCGCTTGTAATTTAGTAAATACTAGGTTACTAACTACATGTATTTCTTCTCGTTTTAAGATATTCTTGCCACCCAATATCCAGACTTGACTGTATATTGTCCATTCCTTGTATAACTCCAGCAGAAAGTATCCCTCCGATGTGTCGAGTTAATGTACATACTCTTTATGAGAGTATATCAACAGCATTGACGTATTGTTCTAGTCTTGTCGCATCCCAGGTCTTTGTCTCTTGATTAATAAGATCACTTACTCTCATGTTTGGGTGTAAGACCGGTACAGATGGGGTCGCCGGTCTCGCAGGTATAGTAAGAATCCAAGGGTCCTCCCATACTTTCACCTCATACCCCGAATGATCTTTTGTCTTATACCCAATAACAACAAGTCTCGTGACGCCGAAATTACTTGTCCACACATATGATGGGTTACTAGTTGAAAGCTTACGCAATGGCGAACGTGATCGATAATACCGACCCCTCATTACCCGAGCAACCAAAGAATCCGTAATTGGCTCAGTCTCCATAATTGTTTTGCCAACAATGCCAAGGTTAAACTCATGAATCAACTTAAAGCCGATCCCACCTTCCTCCTTTGGTAAAACACACTTTGTCCCAAGTGGACCAATGGATGCCCCTTTTGGGGGATTAGAGCTCCACCAGAACTGTGCAATGGCACTTGCTAGGGCATCACATATCTCCAAGGGCAAAGAAAGCAGGACATGACATAAGTAGGCAAAGCCATTAGGATTGACTTGATCATAACCTCCTTTTCACCTTTAGATAGCCACCGACGCTGTCCACCCGTTAACCCTATTTCTTAGCTTGTCCTTTAGAAACGCAAAGAGCTTACATTTGGACCCGCTAATATCCTCCGGAATTCCTAGATAAGTTCCCATTCCTCCTTCGTTCTGAATGCCAAGGGTATCTTTAATTTCTTGTCTAACCTCCTGTCCAATCCTCTTACCGAAGAGTAAGGAAGATTTGTCGAAGTTAATACATTGACCAGAGGCCTGTCCATATTTCTTGACCACTTTCATTACTTCTTCACATTCACGGGGCTTATAGAACCTATCGTGTTCAAGTAAATATGTGTTTTCTGCGAATTGCACGAGTGCTTTAAATTCATTCGTTTACATCATTTTACATTCATTTCAATTAGATACACATAAAAATAACTTTTATATTATTGTACTTCTACTCTCGCATAGTCGTAGCGTAACATTGGTATATTGGGTTTCTATCTCTAAAAAAAGATGAGTGAAGTGGACACGAGAGATCAAGAAGGGTTTGATGGAGCAAAGAAAAACAAGGAGGAGGAGAAAAGTGGCCCCACGGACCAAGAGCCTTGGTGGTGATGCTAAAGAAGGAAGCATAAGGAGGTGTGCCCCATGAGGGATGAAGCCTTTCTCATGTTTCTTTCTTTTCTCTGTTATTCGTTTGTATACTTTCAAAACTGTTTCGTTTTTATACAAAAGTTTTCAGCAAATATTTTCCGAAAGTTGTTTTGCGGAAGATTATTTCGTAGATTTTCTTATGAAAGTTTTTCTGTGAAAACTTTTCCAACATCGTTTTACGGATGATTGATTCGTAAAACACATTTAATGAAAGTTTTTCCGTTAAAACCTTCTAAAATTTGTTTTGCGGAAGATCAACTCGTAAATTTGATATTACAAAGTTTTGTCCGTCAAAACTTTCTGAAAACTATTTTACGAAATATTGTTCCAAAAAATCATCTTTTCTCGCAAAACTTTTGGAATAACGTTTTTCCTAATATCTCATGGTTGAAATAGAAAACCTTTAATTTCTTTTATGGGATGAAATATACAAAGTTTTGTCCTTGTATCCTTATGAAAATAAGCTCGGCTTATGTGATATAGTTATCTCGACATTTTCGGCTCATGTCTTCTCAGATATGATTTCTCCGGAGGATTTTCAGTTGTTGATTTCTCCATGACCGATTTTGACCCAACATAGCTCATCTAGGTTCAGAATAGGGAATTCATTACACTCTCGTGTCTCAAAATTATCTCAAGATTTAGATTCAAGAAGTCAATCCGAAAACTATCATTAAAAATAACTTAGATGAAGAACAAAAAGATTACCCTAAAATTCTATTAAATCTAATAGTTCATTCAACAACCCTTGAGGAACCCTAATATAAAAAATGAATTACTCAGACATGATCATGAGAATACAATTCAAAATCTGAATTAAATGCATAATAGGTATAAAAGAGTAAGAACGGGAGTTCAAAATCTTCTCTCTGTAGGAGTTCAGATCCCTCTCTCCACTCTAAGCTCTAGTCTCCTACATCCAAGTTTGTGTTAAAAAAACTCTCAAAAACTTACAAATATAGTTTTAAAACACAGTTTGGCTTCTTTTGCAAATAAGTGAAGTTTATGGGTCATTCTGCAATATCTTCAAAGTCGACTTTTCTCGTGAAACAAGGGGGTGTCCACTCAAACTAATGTGGGCTTCGATCGACATTTTCATCAAAATCATCTCCGGCTTGATCTTTTTCAGGTTCATCCTTCCTCATGCTCCAAATTTCCCCAAAAACTCCAAACATACTTAGACCTGAAATGGCTCTAAAATGACTTTATATATACATATAAGACTCTAAAACGGACCTATACCTTGGTCAAAAATAGTAAAAACCATGGTATATTAGGAAATGATAGATACAAATGAGAAAAGAATTACTGATAGTGGAAGAATATAAAAGAAAAAGTAACCTATAGTAGTTGAAATAACACTCATTCCTATTGAAACGACGTAATGGCGGAAATTTCAGAGAAAGAGAAGATACTAATCTCTCGTAACCCAAGGAAATAAATGATTATCTTTTTAAAAATGATTCGATTCCCAATAAATAAAAATCATATATTTGACTTGTATCAAATCTACGGTCAATTCAAACAATTAACGATATAGAAAAAGAATCTTGAATTGGGCCTTAGAACTCTCTTGCACCATGACCTTGAATGTGACATCCAACTCGGAGTCAACATACGACTTGGATAACAGTCTGAAACATGTCAATCTTCGGAAGGGGGGAGGGCTATTGTTGGAGTCGGGTTTCACCCCTCCAAACCTAGTAAAGGATCCAATTCGATGCCATTAAGACCCAAAAGAAGACAGTATGCCATGAACGTCAAGGGACCATCCCAAGCTGAGAAAGCGGCCCATGTCGAGCTTATATAGTCAAAACAGATCTGAAGAAAAGTCAAAGCATTAAAGATGATCGTTAAGGTATATGATACCCATCGGAGATCGCGCGGCTGTTATGATCCAAGTCTCAAGACCTATAAAAGAAGAACCAAAGCATTAAAGAGATCTTTAAGATACATGATACCTGTTGGAGATCCCCCGGCTGTTATGATCCAACTCTCAAAACCCATAAAAGAAGAACTAAGAATAAGAAGAAAGATGCCCGAATTCTTTGATATCAAACTTGTAGTCTCAATATCTTTGTACTCTCATTAGATACCATATGTATTCCATAGCTATATTACAAATCAAATACATGTCTTTCATATGTAGTCATCAATATATACACTTTCATAGATTTCTTTTTATACACGTTATCACTAAGTACATACCATATTTCTAAGCGTATTTGAGATCCATCACCGACATTACGAAGTTAAAATTTTTTTGGTACTATTTATAAATACTACGTATAAGAACACATTTACATTTTATGTATATAATTTCTGTACATCAAAATAAATTTAACATAATAATTTAAAATCTAAATTTATAAATTCTAATACTTATATGCATCATGAAAACGAGTATTCTTATTTATTTTACATAAACATATATTAAATAAATGAATTAAAAAAGAAACATTTTCTGTAAATTTATAACGCTATAAACTAATTAAATATTTTAATCTTAACACTATAAATTTACTAATAAATCAAATAATCCAAAGTGGAAACATTGTATCGATGTTGACAACATATGTAATCTGAATATTTAGGCTTCATGTAAGCTTGTTTGCTACTAAACTTTTTTAGAATTTTGGAGACTCCAAAAGGGCCAAAAACATTGAAGAAACTTCAACATTTTTGGAATTCTTCAATTGGATTAGGAAAGCAGGCAAGTCTTCTGTTACAGACACCATCTCACCAAATCTGAGATGCTGTCTCGAATGCTATTTAAAGTTTTCAAAATTTAATCTTGCATTCCCCTGTCCATATTAAAGCTTTCAAGTTTCTCATGTAATGGTGTTAAGCTCAGACGGATATTCCTACATCCATTATACCTTCAAATCCTTCTTACTGACTAAACATCACTGACCTATAAAACCATTTGAATCCTTCCAAGAACCTTCGTTTTACACCACCTTCTTGTATGTGGGGTTATTGGAAATCTTTTCTGATTATCTACTCGTTCCAAAAAGGAGATTTTCATTTGACCATCATTCCACATATATAGTAGTCTTTGTACGCAAGTTTTAGTACGACCAAGAACATACTCAAGATATTCTCTCTTTCTATAAAACTACTCTCTTCTCTTTGTATGGAATACAGACGACCCAATAGATATTTTGTAGTTATCTTTATGTTCCCAAAACCTTTTGTCCAAAGAACCCAAAAATATTGACATCTTCCATATGTGTGAACCGAAAATTTGCACTGTTAAATTGTTAGTAGAGAAAATAAATATTCACGATCTTTCTGGAGGATCGGGACTCTCTGCAAGGGCCAACGATAAGTGATCAAAGAGACGCAGAAAAAATAAACAAAAACAATAAAACGAATTAGGAAAAGACAAATATTTATTTAGAATCCACATAAAAGCATTGTGATCATCACAAAAGATTTTAAAAGCTTCGGCCGCAAGAGCTGTCAGCGATTTTTCTAGTTCTAGCCACCTAAAAATTTAAACCTAGTTGAGTCGCCGCTCTATAACAAAAGACGAAAAAGATACGAAAAAAGTTTTGATTGAGTTCGGACTAGATCTTATGAAAGGCTGCCTACGTACCCTTTTGAGGATCAAGATAAACATAACTAAATTAACAGAGAGTTGAACAAGAGATTGAATTGCCTTTGCGAATTTGTCTAGTAAGACATAGAAAACTAAGCATGTCGAAAATAATGCCTAAGGTTCCTAAGTGCACAAAGTTCTAAGTGCCTAGAATCCTTTTGTGCTTCTCGCCTTGGCTCTCCTTAAGTATGCCTTCAATCCCTTTCTGTCCCCGATTCGAGTTTATCCCATTGCGGAATTTTTCCTTTCATACTGAATCGCCTTAAGAGTTAGTCGTAGGACAATGGCCTGCTCGGATGTAAGTGAGGGGCAGAAGCCAGCGAACCGTAAGACTAAAAGAATAGGTATGTTAGATCATAGTGCAACGAGATAAAGTTTAGATTTTTCGTCGAAAGACATCATAAAACCTTTTTGTAGCTATACGATAATTTTCTAAAACACTTCTTCATAAAACATATGTGTATTTTTGAAAGTTGCATATAACTTGATCTGACTATACGAAGGAAATTTCTTGTATTTTTTACAAGAAGGGTTATCATAGAAGTAATTGGAGCGTGTTGCTTGAAGATTACTTGTGATGTCTGCAAGCGAGGGTTAGGTTCTACTCATTTGCGTTTTCACATTGAAAAGTCGTTTTGCATGATACCGATCTTGTTTCCTGTAAACTGTTTTGTATAAAATGTTTTAGTTATGTGAAAGTAATTGGTAACCGGTTTTATGAAGATAGTGAATTGGTGTTTTGTTTGGAGATGTCAAAGTAGTGGTGCTTCCGCATATTTTATAAGAGATGTTTCCGCTTTGAATTTGATCTTTGGTGAAAGTTTCTTGGAGTCACTCATGGATTTTTACTGAAGGTTATTTTGTTAAGATCTAGTCATGAAACGTTTTGATAGGTTTTTGAAAGGAATTCTCACAATATAATTCATTTCTTGAGCGGAACGAATCAGTCAACCAGCGGTTGATCTAGTCAACGAGCAGAGAAAAGTGTTCCCTTTTTTGTGCTTGCTGCTACTTGTGTTTTCTATTTGTTTTGTCGCAAATATTTTTGATGCTTTTATGTGACTCACTTGGTTCAACAGAAACTAGGAGCAATGCTTTTTTTGTTTGATGTTTCTCGTATAATTTTGAGGTTTATATGAAATTTGTCTTGTTAAGTTGAAAATGTCCCCACAAATTTGGCAAACCGTCGAGTTTTATTCTGATGTTGGTACAGGTTTTCTAAGTGCATGATTACTATAAGACATGCTGTAGAGTTCTCAAGACTATGTTTGTGACAGTTTAGCTACGTTGCTAGCGTTTAGACGGATCTTTTATTTTCGTTTACCTTTTGGATGGTTTTGGTGTGTCATTTCATTGCTAATGTCTTAAGAGTTTTCTTTGTCAAAAGCCTTTTCTTGATGCATAGGCAAAAAAAATTTGAAGTACGGGAGTATACGAGTATAATTATACATACCTACTCCCTCCTTTTTTACAAAAGAAAACGGCCTGAACCGATCTTTTGAAGGGTTGTGTATGTTTTTCTTTCGAGAACTGAGATGATCGACAATTTTTTCAATTTAAAGATGACTTTGGGATTATGATCTTCGGTTGTTTTCAGATTGGCGACTTGGGGTTGGTTTAAGAAAAGTGCTAGGAACGAATCGGGTTTAAGACAACGTTCATGTCTCTTGTTCTTTAGTTCTTTAGGAAGAGAGATGAGTATGCTTGAATGTGTGGCGATGTTTTCATGGTTTTGCGAGAGATTAGATCGGTTTGCAAGTTTTTCCTAAACAATTAAGGAACAATAGAACGAGATCGGAAAATTGCCTAAGACTTATTTCGCTAGACTATCCACCTAGATTCTAAGTTCCCTTATCTTTACGGCAGTTTCCAAGTCATTTTTATTTCTTAGTACTTTCCTAAGAAAAAATCCAAGTCTAATAAAATTCTCTAATTCGGAAATAACTTAGTCTTATTAGAGATTCAGGTTTGCCTCTTCTTCATTCTTCTTCTCCCTGTGTTTCTGATCTGGGTTTCAATTTTCGTAGTGTTAGTTTTTACGAGAATGGGTTTCTATCTAATAGAAAGTTTTTGTGAGTGTGAGTATGTATTTGATCGAGAATTTTATTTGGCGTTTGGGAATAGCCACTTTCGACTTAATGTCAAAGCCTTCGCAAAGTTTGATTGCATTTTTCGTATGTTTGATTTTCAATGCAACTCAAACAAGAATATCTAGGCCGAGGAAGAGACTACAACGTCTAAGTTTCTGTTCTATTTTCTTCGTACCTATGGTTTTACTAAAATGACCAAGTGCGCTTCGTATATTCTGAAAATTCTATAAAATGTTTATGAGTAAATGTTTTCGACTTAACGTGGAAGAATTTAGGAAAACTGGATTGCGTCTTTCGTTTAAAAGGAAATTTACGAAATTATTGAAACAAAAGTGAGGAGAAGCAGATGACGACTCGACGAAGAGTGAAGTGGGCGATGAGGAAACTGAAGCAATGGACACGATGTCATACTGGTGAGGTGCTCAGTTTGTCAAGCTGTGAGCGAAGTGGCCTTGTCCTAGCCCTTATTGTCTTCATTTTCCCTTGACCGTTTCATATGATCTTGTTAGACTTCCTGAAGGTTGTCGAATTGTTTTTAGAGTTTATTTACAAGAATAATCTCTAAAATGTTGTCAAAATTTACTCTACGAAGGATGTATTGTAAAATAGTTTCTTGTTTAACTTTACGAATGACATTTCGTAAACTCTGGCCGCGTTAATTTTGGCGAAAGTTGTTTTGTAAAAAACAATTCGAGCTTAATTTTAGGAAGTTATTCCAAAAAATGTTATTGAGTTTAATTTTATGAAAAAAATTCCGCAAAAATGTTTTTAAGTTTGTTGTATGAGAGATGTTTTTTTTATAAAAAACTCACGTTTGGCGGCTTTTCCAAATTTAGTTTCTAGTATCAGAAAATCTAGCTGCGATGAGCTTAATTATTGCAATCAAACTTAATCGGAAATTTTATTGTTTCCCTAGGATTTGATCCAAGGGAGTTTTGAGTAGTCTTTCCAAATTAAGCTTGGTAAATAAATATTCGAGAATTCGTTGAATATGTTGCTACAAAAGCAACGCTTGATTTATTTTCAAATCTTATGTTCATGAGACGTTTTAGCAGTGAGGATACTGATGCGCCTCAGTACAT
>CAJHQP010009252.1:0-23196 GCA_905132765.1 Moricandia arvensis
TAGCAACAATGAAAAGCAGCGCTCGGTCACGACGGTGGAGAGAGGCGAAAGGAAGAGGTCCAGTGAGCTCGTTCTCAAACAGAGTAGATCTGGTGTTACTTAGTTGAGTGAAGGTAGTGACATGGTCTACAGTGCAGAAACGGATGATAATGACGAAGACGAAGACGAAAGAGGAAGCACGAAACACTAGCAGACAGGAGGAGACGGGAAGAGGGCGACGCCGACGGCCAGAGGAACCGCCGGCGTCGAGGTCCATGGAGATTGGAGTTGTCTCGATGTTAGTGTCTGGGAGAAGAGCGGCTAGGGCGTAAACGAATATGATTTTAACTATAAGTTACAGGTTAAGTCGCAGGTTGCAAGTGATATGACACATAACCAAACATGATTTCAATCACTGGTCGCAGGTCGCAGGTCGCAGGTCGCAGGTCGCAGGTCACTGGTCGCAGGTCGCAGGTCGCAGGTCGCACAATACCCACACGACAGCTATAACGGCGTTTAGCATATTGACTTAGACTTACAGATCAAGCAACTCAAGCCCCAGAATGGGCTCTTATTAGGCTTATATAGTGGTAGGTGTAGGCCCAAAACCAAGTAAAGCCCACTAAAGGGTTTTAATGTGTCGTCTCTTTTCGTTAAACCCTAAACGGCCAAACCTAAATCGGCATCATCATCTTCTTCTTAGCTTACAAAACCCTAATTTTTGGTGGATTCGTTGCGGTCACGATTCACCATGGTTGAAGGAAAGGGTTTCCTCGTGAGCTCGGTCACCGAGCTTCACCGCAAAGAGAAACAGAAGAAGAAAGGCAAATCTGGAGGATTCGAGTCCCTAAACCTCGGTCCCAATGTCTACAACGCAATCAAGAAGAAAGGGTACAAAGTTCCTACACCAATCCAGCGGAAGACGATGCCTTTAATCCTCTCCGGCGTTGACGTCGTCGCCATGGCGAGAACCGGTTCCGGTAAAACCGCAGCTTTTCTCATCCCTATGCTTGAGAAGCTCAAGCAGCATGTCCCTCAGGGTGGTGTTAGGGCGCTTATTTTGTCTCCTACTCGTGACTTGGCTGAGCAGACTCTTAAGTTCGCTAAGGAACTCGGAAAGTTTACAGGTTTGGTCTTTGTTTCCTTGTCTGAAAACTTAGTTATAACCTAATCTCATTATTTAAACACTTGTTTTAGTTGTGTTTTAAACACCTTTAGATGTCTGAAGAACTCATAACCTAATCTCAATCTTCAAACACTGGTTTCAGTTGTGTTCTAAACACCTTATCTGAAGAATTCAATTCTAACCTAATCTCAATCTTTAAAAATTGGTTATAGTTGAGTTTTAAACAGTTTATGATGTCTGAAGAACTCAATTTTAACCTAATCTCAATCTCAAAGCACTTGTTTCAGTTGTGTTTTGATTCCTTTGTGATGTCTGAAGAACTAAATTCTAACCTAGTCTCAATCTTTAAACACTTGTTTCACTTGTGTTATAAACACCCGATGATTCCTTTATGATGTCTAAAGAACTCAATTCTAACTAATCTCAATCGTTACTTGTTTCAGTTGTGTTCTAAACACCTTTTGATTCCTTTATGATGTCTCAGAACATCTCAATTCTAACGTAATCTTGATCTCGCTTGTTTCAGTTGTGTTTTAAACACCTTTTTGATTCCTTTATTGTTTCAGATCTTCGTGTTACCTTACTGGTTGGTGGTGATAGCATGCAAGACCAGTTTGAAGAGTTAACAAAGAGCCCTGATGTGATTATCGCAACCCCTGGGAGACTTATGCATCTTTTGGAGGAGGTTGATGACATGTCACTAGGGACAGTTGAGTATGTGGTCTTCGATGAGGCAGACAGTCTGTTTGGTATGGGTTTCGCTGAGCAGCTGCATCAGATCTTAGCTAAGTTAGGTGAGAACAGGCAGACTTTGCTTTTCAGTGCCACCTTACCAAGTGCACTTGCAGAGTTTGCAAAGGCTGGTTTGCGTGAGCCTCAGCTAGTTAGACTAGATGTTGAGAACAAGATAAGCCCTGACTTGAAGCTTTCGTTTTTAACGTTAAGACCAGAAGAGAAGTATGCTGCGTTGATATACTTGGTAAGGGAGCATATAAGTTCTGATGAACAGACAATTATATTTGTTTCCACGAAGCATCATGTGGAGTTTGTGAACTCACTGTTTAAGCTGGAGAACATTGTGCCGTCTGTGTGTTACGGTGATATGGATCAAGACGCACGCAAGATTCATGTGTCAAGGTTCAGAGCGAGGAAGACTATGTTGTTGATTGTGACAGATATTGCTGCTAGAGGTATTGACATACCGTTGCTTGATAATGTTATTAACTGGGATTTTCCACCTAGACCGAAGATCTTTGTCCATCGAGTGGGAAGAGCTGCTAGGGCTGGTCGTACAGGTTCTGCAATATCATTTGTTACACCTGAGGATATGCCATATCTGTTAGATCTCCATCTTTTCCTATCAAAACCGATCAGGCCTGCACCCACTGAGGATGAGGTCTTGAAGAACATGGAAGAAGTGATGAACAGAACTAGTGAAGCTATTGATAGTGGAGTCACTGTTTATGGTCGTTTCCCACAGAAAACCATTGATCTTATCTTTAACAAAATCCAAGACATGATTGATTCATCTGCAGAGTTGGATTCTCTTGAAAAAACATCCACAAAAGCTTTTCGCTTGTATACAACAACAAAGCCGTCGCCGTCAAAAGAGTCCATTAGGAGGGCAAAGGAGTTACCTAGAGAAGGATTGCATCCCATGTTCAAAAGCATAATTGAAGGTGGTGAGTTAGAGGCAATGGCATTTTTTCAGAAGATTAAAAACTTCAGGTGAGTAGTATAGTTATCCTTTATTCATCCATCTGTAGTCTTACATCAAAATGATTAATTATAATGATGGTTGATCTGGGTTAGACCCAAGCAGACGATACTTGAAGCAGAAGGTGAAACTGCCAAATCTAAAAATGTGAAGGTGATCTTTGTTCTCCCTCTATATACACTTGTATAGTTATGATATTTGTAAGTAAGTAGCTGAAGGCAAAATGTTTTGGTTCTTGTGCAGGGTCCTTCAGGGCAATGGGTTGATGTGATGAAGAAGAAAAGAGCCGTTCATGAGGAGATCATTAATAAGAGACATGAGCAGAATCAGAAGAGTTCCAATAATCATTTGGAGATGGTAATCTTGTGCAACTTCTAATATTAAATTTTGACGTGCTTAGCTGCCATTAGTTTCACTCACAGAAGTGTTTTGATATCTAGGAAGTTGAACCTATTACCACTGCTATTGAGGACAAGATAACGGGAAGCAAAGGTATGCGTGTTGCTTGTGCACTTGTTCCATTAGTTCTCTGTCAAATTCTTTTATCGTCCATTTTTTTTTTTGAATAGTTTATCCCTTCTTTGATTAAACGTAGCCTCATATAAACTCTCCATTGATTTCAGTAAGCGGTAAGAAAAGAACCGCGCAACAAACTTTCAAGGACGAAGAGTTCTACATCAGTTCCATACCAGTTAACCACGTATGTTCTTTTACCAAGTTTTAAATTTTTTCTGTGTGATACGCATTAGCTCTCAAAGCTACAATGCTTATGATGATTTTGTTGATTCTACTGATGTGGATAGTAACGCAGAGTTTGACTCTTTGTTTCTCTTATGCACGCAGCATTCAGAGGCAGGGCTATCTGTGAGGGGTAATGAAGGGTTTGGATCAAATAGGTAAAAAGATTTTTGATGCGACATTTCACTGAAGGCTGCATTCGAATCTTGAAATTTCTTTTCTGTCTGATAATGACATGATTTATGTCCTTGTTTCGGAATATGTAGATTGGACGCTGCTGTTCTAGATCTAGTGGCAGATGATGGCCAGGGAATGAAGCAGCAGAAAACAAATTATCACTGGGACAAGGTAATAAAGAGTTAAGATAATCATAGTAATGACCCGAACTGTACTCTTATTTTTGATAATAAAACCTGGATTTGTCTTTTTGGTGACAGAAAAGTAAGAAGTACATCAAGTTAAACAATGGAGATCGTGTAACAGCCAGTGGCAAGGTAGTACCTTAATTACAAAATAAGAAACGTGTCTTTTGGTTATAGGAAATGCCATGAGACTAACTTGAGGCACTCTTGTAACGAAATAGATAAAGACAGAGAGTGGAGCCAAAGTGAGGGCAAACAAAGCAGGTGCAATATACAAGAAATGGAAAGATAGCACGCACAAGAAAGCATTCAGCCGAGAGGATGGTGATGGAGACGATACACCAAGCATGTCAGGTACATTGTTTTAACTGTTCCCGCACACAAGCTCATTGTTTTGAAAGCTGTCAGTAAGTATAAAGAGAAACTTTGCAGGTAGTAGAGGTGGCCGAAGCGGGAAGAGATGGTCAGCATCAGTACCTAACGCGCATGTGCGTTCGGAGATCAAAGATCTGGAGCAGGTGCGTAAAGAGAGGCAGGAGAAAGCAAAGAAACAGTCTTATCTGCATAGCAAGAGAGGTGGTGGCAGAGGCGGGGCCAGGGGAGGTCGCGGTGGAAGGGGAAGCGGGAGGGACTTTGATGGTGGAAGCGGGAGGGACTTTTCCGGTAGAAGCAGTAGAGGGGGAAGAGGTGGCGGAAGCAGTAGAGGAGGAAGAGGTGGTGGGTCTGGTGGTGGCCGTGGTGGTAGTAGCAGAGGTGGTAAAAGAGGAGGAGGTGGTGGAGGGAAACGTGGGAGAGGGAGATAGCCGTGAAGACTGTACTGACGAGTTAAGAAGAATCGTCAAAACTTTTGAGCTCAAGGCAAAACTATTTCTTATTAAAATGTTATGTCACTTACAGACCGTTCTCTACTCAAATGTTTTATGCAACACTTTCTTTTATTCATGTTTGATTTTCTCCAGTTTTCTTTTATTCTACAACAACTCATTCATTACAGACTCCAAAGTCAGAAATGGACAAGTGTAGACTCTTCAGATGTCTCTGCAACTCAGAATTGGACAAGTGTAGCTATACTCAACAAATGTAGCTGTTAACGCTGATTCGTGGTTTATGTGTTAGTTAAATAAGATGTAAGATAAGAAGGTTCTATGGTGTAGTGGTTAGCACTCTGGACTTTGAATCCAGCGACCTGGGTTCGACTCCCGGTAGGACCTTAACTTTCTTTTTTTTAAATTTCATATTGCTAAATGATAAAAATGTAGAACCTTCTAGTTGGTATTGATTAATCATATTCTTCTTCAACGTTCATCAATACAGTAAACAAATGGTTGCTTGATTAATCATGTAAACAATAGTTTTGAAATGGAATAATGAAAAAGAAAGCATAAGATGGATAAATGAATGATACAAAAGCACCAAGTGGACAGTTAAAAACAAGAGAGTGAAATTGATTAGTTCTTCAAAAGTGCATAACTGTTGCTTGCGTTGAATCGTCCTTTACCTTTGTGTAGCTCGTTTTCATTGGTTATGTTTTAGTTGCGGTTTCTAGCTTAGGTTTTGTTCCGTGCTTGTGTTGTATTTGAAAGTTGCCCTAATATGGATTCTAGTTACCTTTCTTTGGGCTCTTGTTTCTTGAGATTCTATGATATCCGCCATCATTGTATCAAAACTTGTGTTCCAAAATTGAATGAATATTATCAGTTCAGGAAAAGAAAAAGTGCATAACTGTAAAGACATCTCTTTATTGCTTTTTCAAGCAGATCACACCCTCTCTTATGCCCACCTGTGATGAGACTGTTGAATCAATAAACAGATATTTCGATTCTTTAACTGTACGAGATTGGTAAGACTCTTCAGATGTCTCTGCAATCCAGCATTTGATGTAGACGATGATGAGATTGTATACAAAACGGCAAATGATCCTGCACTACTACACACACCTTGGAGTTGATAGTCTCACATGTGAATGTGATTGCTACAACTAAGTTATTTTTGTAATGATGATGATTTTGATGGATCAAACTAAACAAGTTGTTAAAATAAAGTACAAAAGTGGAGAGAAAAAGAAAGTTTGTAATCATTACACTGGTGTTATGCAGACTCAAACTGTGTAGTCAACAACCATAAGGACCACTTATAAGAAGAGGCAAATTGATGCAGCCGCTTCTTATTTCTGAGTTATTCATTATTGTATGAGGTATGATTGATGGATCATCAAACTTAAAACAAATATTGTTAACAAAGTCTGTAACCAATTCAAGGTTGTTATAATGTAAAATCTTGAGACTGGGGCTTATATGTACACATACCAAGGAAGATACCTTTATGCCTTACACACTGGTTCAATGAGCCGGGTGAGGGTAAGCTGTATAGGTGCGGTGAGCCTGTAGGATACAGGCACAGTGAACTGATGTTAGATTCAGACAACCGCTCATGACTAGAGAATGTCTGCCTGAACAAGTGTGGAGCGCAGGGAATGTATCGCAGACAGCTTGAACCGCCGAAGGTGTGAGGTAAGTACATTGGCTAATGTTGAGGCTTCTTAAACCTTCTTCATCTAACTTGCCTTTCTTAACCGACCGCCACATCTCGTGCTTGTTCTTCACTCCACTCTGAGCCAGCGAGTACATTGCTCTGTCAGTTATGTTTCTGCAATAGTATAACCCCAGTGACCTCAAGTGTACACACCTATTAGCCAAAGCCACCACACTTTCATCTGCAACAACAACAACAACAATGTCTTAAGACTGATTCGGTTTTGTGAAGTGTCTTAAACATTAAGAGCATTACCTGTAATTAGTACACAGCCGCAAAGATCAAGGGTTCTTAAATCAGGACAACCATAAGCTAAACTCATGACTCCATCATCACTTATATTCTCACACCATCCCAAGTTTACTGACTGCATTTCATTACAGTTTTCTCCAATAGCCTGCATAAATTTGTGCCTTGTTAGATTATTGATATAAAGACATTACAAGGGTGGTGGTAAGTAGGGAACCTGCAATGCATTGTCAGATACAGCTTCCACACAACCACAAAGATTCAGAAATTTGAGCTTCCGGCAAAACCTTGTCAAGTATACGAGAGCAGTGTCGCTGAATGAAGTGCAACCGCTAAGGTTGAGTTTAGTGAGGCTTGTGCAGCCACGAGCCAAAGAATAGAGAGAGTGGTCAGTGAGTTTCAAGCTTTTGCTAAGGTCAAGATCTTGTAGCTCGTGACAGTGATTCGCTATTGCTTCCACTGCGTTGTCCTGAAGCTGAGTGTTGTCCTGTCTCAGTACTAGAGTCTGAAGCTTGACGAGTTTTGGAGCGAGAGACAGAACAAAACTGTTCATGTTCTTCTTGCACCTGAAGAAAAAAACAAAGTAAACATAAAACCAAACCCTACTAGTTTCTTGGTACATACACAAATAAAAATCTTGAAACTGAAACCATCATATCAAGAAACTGTTCTCACAACAAAATCTGATCACTCAACAAAAAGGTTTGATACTTTGAATTAGGCATTCGGATTGGGTTTGGTTGATTCGGATTTTAGCATTTTGATACTATATCATAAATCTCATTCAGGTTTCACTTATTTTTCGGTCGAAATGATTTCTTTCGACTGTGGTTTGGATATAACCAATGTAGGAAATTGCCCAATTTAAAAAAAAAAAACTCATGAAATAGACTAAAAATATTCAAAATATATAAATTACTCAAAAATTTAATTAAAATCTAGTTAAAAACTTAAATTAAGTAAAAGTTATTTGAAATAACCAAATTATTTTCCTAAAATACTATAAATATCTAAATTACTTTATAAATAGATTTAACTAATTTTAAATATTCAAATCCTAATTTAGATTTTGGTTTGGGTTGTACGCATACCCGGATATATCTTTCAAATCCTAGTTCTTAAGCTTCTTTCGGATATCTTTTTATAACGGTTTATATCAAATTTCGATTTGGGATCAGTTTAGATTTCGGGTTTGGTTAAAAACTTCCTAGCCTATTTTCAGTCACATGATCCTATCAACATATATTTTTTTTTCTGAATTATTAGGAGGTTCTGCCGAAATAATCCTCCAGGCCCGAAACCACAACATAATCCTATCAACATATCAGCCATCAACAAGGAAGAAGTAGAAGTTATGTAAACATACCAAGAGAGGGAGAGACGAGTGAGACCAAAGGAAATAGAATCTCTCCAGCCACTGGAAACACCAGAAGCAATGATGACCGTACGATCATCAACAAGGTTTAGGATTCTCATGAGAAGCTCCACAGGGATATCTTTCCACTCGGTGATCACGATTCCTTCCATCTTCATCTTCTCGAAGCATCGGTCAAGTGTTGCTGACCCTTCTTGGCTCAACATCTTTTAAGACTCTTTTAAAGCTGTTTCTTGGTTCTACCACCACAAAGAAAAAAGAAACTGAGATTAAAGCAAAGAAAAAAAAACAGAGCCTCGAAAGACGACGAACGTAGGAAAATAATAAAAATGAAACTTTGGACTATTTCAATCATACCTTCGTTGCTATTTCAAAGAAATTAAAAAGCGTGGACACTCGTGAGGATGATAACGAGAGGTTGGAACAATAGAGATAGACATATGAGTTTTTGTTATAAAAGGGTAAGAGACAAAGACTTAACTTACGACAATGTCTATATGACACTTGTTGTAAAATCACCGGTGACGACACATTACAATATTTTTCTTTAAAATTATTTTCATAATATTCATAGTTGTAATATGAATATTAGAAATAATAACACAAAAGTCGGGAAAGTAAATGAAAAGTTAAAGGGAAAATATCAAAAAATATTATATTCTTACTATCACTTTCATGTTTATTTTAACCATTTTTATCTCTGTTTTTAAAGAAAAAAAAATACTTATAACTCTAGAGTTAATTAATCTAAAACTTAAGAATTATAGTTGAAGGATGTGATAGATTTTTGAAATGTAGAGTTTACGATTCTAATTAATCAAAAAGTTTTTTATCTCTTAAAAAAATATATTCGTGAAAATTATTTTTAGTGAAAGTAAAAACAAATAATAGTATCAATAATGTGATAAACATGAAAATTCTCCAAAATTAATTAAGAAAATTAGGGAAGAAGTGAGAAGAGGATAAAGTTTCTCTTTCATATCAATAGATGGGGAAGACCTAAGAACAATAGAGATTATATTTTTTGATCATATGATTGTTTGATTCTAATTGATGGGTTTGGTGAATATACTTGTAGGACACTAGGGATTTTTGCGGGGTTATTTAATTATTTATAGTTTCTTTTCGGTTTTAATGTTGTTTATAGAGTTAATGTTGCATTAAACCTCTTTGAAAAAAAATGTGTGTATTGTTCCACTGATTACTAACCGGTTTGGACGCGCTTAGGCACTATGTAAACAGTAAATCTCTTCTAACCTATTTTCTTTTTAAATCATATTATACGACTTAAATTAATTTAAATTACTTTAAATCAATTTAAACCATCCTAAAATGGTTAAAATCGAATTAGATTAATAAAATTTTTTTAAGTTAATTAATAATATTAGTATTAAATCACAAATTTGTTTAATTTTTATTTTGTATATCGAATTTTAATATTTACCAAAATAATTTTATAATTAAATTTTAAAACAAAAATATCTATATAAATATATATATATATATATATATATATTTATTATATTTATAATTTATTAATGCTTAGTCTCAACTTAGATCTCGAATAATTCGTCTAGACGATAGTCTTTTACAGAGCGTTTAGTTATCACTTAACAAATTTTAGAATATTGATATTTCAAGTTCAACTCTTTAAAATCAAGATTGTGAACTAATGTAAAAATAATAACCTCACTAGAGATCATTATCTCAAATGGAAATGGTTTTGACTATTATGTCAAATGTCCCTAATTTGAGTGATCGATGAGATAGAACTAATGTTACATGTTGTAGTTTCAGATTTGATACATTATAAGTTTAAACCCCAAATCTTCTAGTATTAAATAAAAAAAATAACGATATTAGATACGTACAAATCTCCATTATAAAAATAAGATCCATATGATTAAGAACAGAAGAAAGAATGCAACACGCAAGAACTATACAACATGCACCTTGGTGATCAGGATGTCTATGGGTTGGTGAGCACGTTTTCTCTAGCAATGAAGCAACTTCTCCACCAATACTCATTCCTCCGTTACCAAAACAAAAATACTTCATTCCTCAACTAAGTAAGATGTCATTGGTTTTATAATTTTTTTTTGAAGGCTATATAATTAAGTTACTGACACGTTTTGTTATGGACAAATCTCTCAAATAACACCTTTTGAAATTTTTGTCATAAAAATAACTTTCAAAAACAAAAATGACCAGATTAGATTTTTTTATTTTTTAAAAATTAATATTTTTTATTTATTTTTTCAATTTTAAACTTCATCCCCAAAACCTCACCTCATAAGTCTAAACCCTAAGTCTAGATTAGTTAACCCAAAGGGTATAAACGTATATTTACCCCCAAAACTCCACTCCATAAAAGTTATTTTTGTCATTTTTTTCCTTAAAAATTATTTTTGTTACAAAAATTTTTTTATGTCTATCTTAGGTTATTTCTCTTTTGGGTTATTAACAAAGCTACGTAATCTAGTAACTATACATTGACGACACTAATTATACGAGTGACATGTTTATTTTCTTAGAATCTTTCGACATGTCAACACAAAGATAATAAAAATCTAAACTGCTATATCTTTGAGACATTTCAGTTCACCAGTTTGTTTTGTTTGTATATTCATCAGGCACTACTTAACATAATATAAAGAAAATACGCAACCTGAATCTTAAACATAAAACGTATTGTGTTGATTGTTTCTACGAGAAGGAGTTTGTCATTCTTGAAGAGGGGTCACGCAACGAGTTTTCTATAGTTTAATATTGCTTAAAGAATAAAAATACAAGGACATTATGGACGAAGAAATAATAATATTAATTTCGAAAGGACATGGAAACAGCAAGCCGTTTACTTTTTCTTTTCCTGGTTTCGTGTATAGTTAGAGATAGCTAGGCTGTTAGCCTTATCCTAGGTCGCACTCCATGCCGTTTGTTTTCTTTTGCTTTTCCACTTTCCCACATATACTCTGATTAGTCTTCCCCTTCAAGGACCTAGCCAACTCAACCTTATTGTTTTATCAGAAACATTCATTTCATAAAATGAAATAACTACACTTAATACTTATTTAAGTTTTAAGTTTTGGTAATATAGAAAGAGTGAATTTCACTTTGACTATAACAAAAACATTTGCAGAATCTAGTCACGTTTGAGACAAAATTACTATTGAATAAAATATTGCATGTTGTTATTTTAGACTTAATAGGATTACATACTTTGGTCCAGCCTCCTGATAACTAAAAAAGCATTAGCATAACCTATTTGTCACCTTTTATGTAATATGCTAAGTCAATCAACTCATTTTCATGGCCAGGTCAATGTAATATGCTAAGTCAATCAACTCATTTTCATGGCCAGGTCAATGCAGCAATTTCATAATAGAATCACAATGTTACATAGTTTCCCCCAAAATAACTTTAACTAATCCAGAAAATATAATATGGTAACTTTAAATAAATAAAAATCAAAATTCTTAACAACATGGATATTATACATTTGGACAGAGATGATAAGGTCACAAGAAGGATTGAGTTTCATACACAAAAGCAAACCTTTCAATAGGAAAAGTTCGCTATTATTCTACTATAGACATGTTCAAACGGTGCACTTCACGGTCATACTATGACTAAGTAAACCACAAAAAAAGTCTTTGGTTCGGTTTGATTTTTGGTAAACCGAACCAAAATCCCTGACCAAGTCAAAACACAACACTAGACCTTCTAGATCATACATAATACACAGTTTACAGTACATTTTTTATCCACACAATGTAATAACATTTATATATAAGCTACCTTGTCACTCAAGGCAAGAACTTCTCCAGCAAATTCCCAAAGAAGAAACTGGTTTTGGCCCATCCTCCTCCTGTTCCGGCTTGACCTTCTTCTTTCCATCTTCTGCTAGGTACCTTGTTCTTCACGTTAACCATCATGCTGTGTCCTATCTCTCCGCGTAACGCCTCGATGGTCTTCACGTCCACTGGGTTACCTGAAGCATCTCTCACATAGAAAACGTTAACAGCTTGTTCTCCTACTGTTGTCACACCAGCTCTCGTCACTGACAGACCATGCTCTCTCAGAATCCTAGTCACTTCAGACAGAAGTCCAACTCTGTCCTTTGCACATAGCTCCAAACTCCAGCCCTATAAATTGAGTTTCAGACAGTAACTTAAGGAACTGTTGCTTCTAAAGCAAGAAACACTAAAAGAAGATGTGTGTGGTTACCTCACCTTACCTTACTGAATTGAGTTTCAGACAATAACTTAAGGAATTGTTACTTCTAGTGCAAAAAACTCTAAAGAAGATGTGTGTGTTTAAGGGTTAGCTTAACTCACTTAATTGAGTTTCAGACAATATCTTAAGGGACTGCTACTTATAGACCAAAAAACTTTAAAAGAAGATGTGTGTGTTTAAGGGTTAACCTACCTCAATGAAATTGAGTTTCAGACACTAACTTAAGGGACTGCTACTTCTAACGCAAGAAATACTAAAAGAAGATGAGTGTGGTTAAGGGTTAACTTACCTCACTGAACTGAGTTTCAGACAATAACTTAAGGAACTGTTACTTCTAACGCAAGAAACACTAAAAGAAGATGTGTGTGTTTTACCTCGCTGACTCTTCTATGGATTGCAGCTTCTAGGCATTTGATAACTCTCTCTTTCTCTCCTTCAGAGTCAAGAGTGCAACCATCTTTGTGTCTGATGAAATACTCCTGAGAGGCATGAGGACCGTTGGATGAAATAGTGGCGTGAAACACAATGTACTGCATATCAGTAAGCGTGCATACAATGTCAAACATGAGCTTAGCTCGATCCTCAGAGCTCACGCTTATCACAGAGTAACCCTTCTCTTCACAATGCTCAACAGTGATCTTAGCCTCGAGTCCAGGACAAGCAGAACCATCAAGCTTAGCCACTGCTTCATAGTCTCTATCAGCGAAAAGCATCTGATGAAGCCTACGGTCAACATGAGTGGAACCAATGGAGAGACTTGTCCTAGCAACTTTCTCATCCTCTTGTTCACATCCTCGTATCACAAGGTTTAGTTGTTCTTCCATTGTAGACAATCTTACAGGATCATCAACCACTCTAGAGGTCTCGTTATCATTCACATAGAGAACACAAGCGATCCTACGGTTATGAGTCCATGCTTCAGCTGCCACCACGTTGAAGTGGAGGGCTGCTAGTACGGCTGAGATCTCAGACAAGAGACCAGGACGGTCACGAGCAATGATCTCGATCGATGTGTGGTCGCCTAATGAATGGACACCAACTCTTTTACCGGGCCAAGTGTTTTGTGAAGACGCAGTATGGCCCTTTGGTCCTAACACCTGACAAGAAGTACAAGAATCATACATACATTACACAAAACCATATACATTAACAGCTTTAATTACATACCTTCTCGATGTAATCAATGGTTTTGTTATCAGTAACCTTGTTTCCTTGTTGATCAGTGACATGGAATACTATTAAGATGTGAACAAATGGAATCAATGAGATGCTTCATCAGAATGAAACTTTATTGTTGTTGTTGTGAATGTATTAAATGTGCAGTTATTACCGTCCATGAACCATCCACCATCAGAAGAGATGTAAGCTTTGGTGATTGTGAGATCAAGATCGGTTAGAACTTGTACAACTTCAAGTAGTATACCAGGTTTGTTCATACTGTCAACCTGTAAGCAAACACACTCACACACATCAAAATTTAAAACAAATCATCAAATGGTGTTTAATCAGAGAAGGAAGGATGATTTACCTTGACAAGAGTGCATTCTTTGCAGCTAGTGTTGTCTATAGAAACACTGCAACAACAACAACAACAAGATAGAAAAATATGAGCTTCTAAAAGCAGCATCAATGATACTTAAATGTGGTGAAAGTGCGATTCAATTTACCTAGGAGGATTGATTCTGGAGCTCAAGTTCTCATATTCAGGATCAAAATAAGGCCAGTAAACTTTAGCCATTAATCTTTAAGCTCTTCACACGTTCTGAAGTTAACCAAAAGAACTTGTTTAAATATCAAACAAGAGACAGAACAAGACAAAGGACAAGAAGAAGCAGGCTTTAAAAGCTGTCAACAAGTTGCAAGAAGATAAAATATTGGGAGATTTTGCCTGCAGAGTCAAAATAAGTGAATCTTGGCCACTAAGTAACTAGACAGAACTAGAAGAAGAAGATAGAAAGATAAAAGAATAAGAAGAGACCACAAACTGAGATTCTCTCTGCCCCTTCTCTGGTCATTCTCAACCAGAGATAAAAACACAAGAATGAAGAAGAAGAATAGATTCGTTAAAGATCTCTACACTATGGAAAATCAAAACTAAAAAGATATATTCTGAGGCAACTGTTTTAATTCTTTTATCTCTCTAAGAGTTGACATGAGATTCTCTCTATTTTGTACAAAGGAATCCATGAACTTACAAGTAGCTGTCAAGGTGAAAAACATGGAGGAATATTAGTAAATAAAATAAAAAACTTTGGATGTAACAAGAAGATTTGATTGGTCAAAGATGGAATCTAAAATGTTACACTGTACAATAAAAAAATAGTAAAATAATAAAATATACGGATTCCATTTAGACAAAATATGCCAAATTGCCACTGAGAACAGCGTCACACAGCCACACCAACAACAACAACAATGAAGATGAGGCAAACTTTATGTTGGTCGGTTCAATGAACTAAACATAAAAATAAACTTATGGGTTTTGTCAGGCATGTGATTAATCTCAATACAGCTCGTGTGTGTGTGTGTGTGTTTCTCTTAAAATCTTTGAAATCTCGATGCTAACGATTAAAAGGATAATACTTTGTGAAGACAGTAAAGAAAACCCAGAAAGAGCATTGAAATGTTAAAGAGTGTGAGAATCGTTTACCTTTAGTATGAGAGAACTTAGAGGAAGCTCAAGCTTTGTGGAGATGGTGAGAGAGAGGAGAGACAGAGAGAGATTATTACAAATCTTTACATGGTCTAGAAGACAAAAGATACACGGAGGAGACAGAGACAGAAGCAGAGCAAGTGTCCTCAATAAAGACAACAAAAGAGATGTCTGTCTGCTGCTGCTGCTTCTTCTTCTCTCAGCTCTTTCTCTTTTAATGAGATTGAAACCCTTCTCTCTGAGTCAGAGGCTTTAATAGGAATCTAGCGAATTAATAGTACGACAAACTTTTTACAATTTTAACTGAAATTAATTATTTTTCTTAGCGTTTAATTAAATGAGTATTAGTCAGACATGACGAAGCGAACATTACAATTAGTGGTGGTGTTAATACGAACTATTCCACTCTCCCACACACGCTCTCTACAGCGCGTGTCCTACATAGTACATTCTTCAGTTATTAATATTTTTAGTCCATTACTAGCACTGTTTAGAAGAAATTAATAAACAGTGTGTGTTTGTGTGTGTCTTTGGAATTAATAATGGTAATTTACATTACTAATCAGTCTAATCTGAACAATTACTTTGTGCATAACGCAAAAGAGCGCGTGAAGACGGAAACGTTTGGATCTCACGGTGCGCTTTTTATCACTTTGTTGCTTTAATAGTGACAAAACTACAGTCAAAAACGGTTAAAAGTAAAACAGACACACAAACGATAACGGCGGTTTAACATTAATACTAACAGTGTATTACATAAAAATAGTCTTTTTGGGCTTCATTATTTTTCTTATTACACTTTGTAAGGCCCAATATTGAAGAAACTCAAGTCCAATTCTAACTCAAGACATGTACTAAATCTTCCACAACCTGTTGAGCTTAGTGGATGATATTTTAAAAATAACATATTCTAATCATGAATCGAATTTGCCATTTTTAAAACTGAAATAGCATTGTGGCTATATATCATTAATTTTATTACTATATTTGCTTTCCATGGGCTTTCCTCCTACCACCAACATAACTTGCTGTCAATTTGTATGATGCACATTATCCCTTGATATTGTTTCACCAACCTTATGTTTTTTTATTATAGTGGAAGCTATAAAACTAATGAAAAATGCCAAATTCACAAAAGCTAAGAGAAGATTCCGTATCTTTGCCCCTTTAATCTAATCACCGCCCTATACATTACATCCTATCGACGTCACTCTTTTTTCATTTCTCCAAAATGATCACACCCCAATGGTCCATTCATTCCTTTATTTTTCTAAATTACACCCATCATTTTTGTCTTATATATCCATGCATACATCACAATACACTTCCACTTATTTTCATTGTCAACCACAAACAGTACACATATAATCCATCCAAATCTGCAATAATTCATACCCTTATACAAAGATTCATATAACAATAAGTACATTTTTGAAGAAAACCGGTCTTAGGCATATTCGAGTGAAACATTCGTTTTATTCTCCAATTTTTTTAAAAACTAATATACAAAGATGGGGCATGCTTTTGATATTTATCCTTAATTCGAATTAATAACTAGTCCAAAGCATGTGTGTTGTGAGTTTGATTGAACCTTGTACTCAAAATGTAACTTAGATTCTAATATATACTACACAAAAAACACTATGGTTCAACCCATCACACAAGAGAACACTGAGAAAAAAAAATCAAAAATGTTCTACTAGAGAGATGTGAAAGATTGATTCTCCTCAAATATGGGTGGTTGATAAACTCCATAATGCTTTATTTAGATACCTAAATTTGAATTGTTAAGTCATCAAAGATTATATTGAAATAAAGTTATGATGACGATTATTTCTTGAAAAGAAGTAAACTTTTTATTTAAAGGAAACTAGCAAGAGATAGAATTTGCTGCCGATGGAGAAATATAAAAAGTCTCAATAATGTATTCCACATTTTGTGTTCCTTGTTAATTCCATTATCCTGTCTCTCTCTATTTAACTTCTATTTTCGTTTACAACACCAACAAGAAAAATAAAATTATACCAAAGTGCTTTTCTACAAAGAACATTGCTTAGTGGAACATGTGATGGCCACAACAACCTCTCCCACATTAAATGTTGAACAACAAAAGATATCTTTAAAACACTGTTTTCGAAACAACCCTTATGCTCAACTCTCCCCAGCACTTGAAAACAAAACGTTTCTTTCTTCTTAATGCTTACCACTTTGATCCACTCATAAAAGATTGTCTGGTTGGTTGTTGAGAGCCTATTGTTACATGATGCACTGGGACTTTAAAGTCAATAGCTACTATTTTTACCTGGACAAGAAAACCAAAGAGGATAACGATCTTGAGGTTTGTGTCTCAGACTAAATTCCCTTCAAACTATGTGGCAGAACATCATATAAATGGTTGGAAATGTTCTCTGACATCTGCAACACGACCATAAAACAATCAAATCCTTTTGCTATCAATCACAATTCTTTGATGAGTGACATATAGTATAACTAACAAAGCTATCCATGTTCTTTTATTATGTTGCAAAATCAAAAGGGTCTGTCTAATTTCGTTTCCAGCCACCCCCTATAAAAACTGGAGAAGATCTAGAATTGCTATCCTCTATCTAGTAACAATACAAACTGTTGTATGTAGAAAGTGAGAACTGACCTCTAATGGCTGCTGACAATTGTAAGCCTAATGTTCATCAAACTTCAATAGGCACTATGTTTAATTGCAATTTTCCCACTCCATTTGCAGCATTTCGTCTGACTCGAACTTGGCTTGTTGTTCTGCTTCCAGGCGGTATTAGTCACATTCAAGTTCGAGTAATCAACACTCAGCCCAACTGGAACCTGGACTCTTATTTACATGCTTCTCTCTCATCAGTTTTCTTACGAGCGCCGAGCTTTCCCAGTCTCCAGAGGTTGCAAATATGGCAGACAACTGCACATAAGCGACTGAGTTCTCCGGTTCTAGCTCTCTAATCTTCTCAGCAACTTTCTTTCCCATGGCTTTATGTCCATTCGCTACACATCCTCTCAGAACAGACGACCACATGCTTGCATCCGCATCGAAAGGCATCTCTTCCACAAGATCCATGGCTTCTTCCAAATAACCAGCACGAGCCAAAAGGTCGACCATACATGAAAAGTGCTCTCTGTCTAGAACAAAACCAGTATCCAACTTCATTGCCTCAAACAGTTTCCTTCCCTCCTCCACGAGACCACAGTAATTACACGCTGTTAGAACACCCATAAAGGTGATCCGAGTGGGTCTTATACCAGCAACACTCATTTTCTTGAACAACTCAATCGCTTCAGAACCATGACCATTGGTAGCATAACCTGATATCATTGAGTTCCATGGTACTTCATCTGATTTTACCGTTGTGTCAAACACTCTCCTGCCATGCTCCACTGATCCACACTTACAGTACAGGTCGATGAGAGAGGATGATACTATTTGATCAGAGTCAAGACCAACAATAGTCGCCCTCGCAAAAACCTGCTCACCGAGTTCGAGCGACGAAATGCTTGCACACGCACTAATGACACTGGAGAGGCTAAACTTATCTGTAGGCAAATCCAGCTTGTGCATTTGGCGGAAATAATCTAAAGTTTCACCTGGACAACCATTTTGACTGAATCCTACAGTCATTGAGTTCCAAGAAATCAAACTCTTTTTCTCAATTCTCTCAAACAACCTTTTTGCATCTTCAACTCTTCCGCAGCTGAAATAAACCTTGATCATAGAGTTCAGTAAGATAGTGTCATAGGTTTTGACCTCACTGAAAAGTTTGCAAGCTTCGTCCGGGCTCCCACATGTGGAGTACATGTCAAGCAATGTGCTAGCTACAACAATGTCAGTGATTAACCCAAACTTATAAGCATGACAGTGCAACTGTTTACCAGTCTCTATGATATCCAAACTGCTGCAAGCATTTATAACAGCTGCTAGAGTACGTGAATCTTCCTGAGCTTCATTCCTCATTTCATTGAAAAGAACTAAAGCCTGCACTTCCATATTATTGGCAACATAACCCGAGATCATAGAGTTCCACAGAAACACACATCTGTTACTTCTCCTATCGAAGAGTGTTCTAGCCTCATTCAATCTCCCACAATTAGCATAACCTGAGATTAAAGCAGATAGGGAATAGTCATCAGGCTCCCCGATATAATCCACCATACTAATAGCCATTCTCAAATCACCACACTTTGCATACAAATTAACCAAAGCACTATTCAGTACCTTGTCATACTCAACACCACCGATCAAAACCCTCGCATGTATCTCCTTCCCACATTTCAAAGCTTCCAACTTTGCACAAGCCCCTAAAACCGTCGTCAATGTGACCACGTCAGCACTCAACTTCACTTCTTTAAAAAGCCTCAGACTTTCCTCAGCGTAACCGTTCTGAACATACCCATGAAGCAGAGAGTTCAACGTCACAACATCTTTCTCAGGCATAGCGTCGAAGAACCTCCTAGCAACACTTACCTCACCAGCCTTAGCGAACCCGGACAAAACCACATTCCAAGAGTACCCATCCCTCTCCGGCATTGCATCAAAGAGCTTTAAAGAAGACCCTTTATCACCTGAGTTCATGTACCCTTCGAGCATTGTGTTCCATGAGAAACAGTTTCTCTCAGGCATTTCGTCGAACAGGTTCCGTGCAGGGGCCATTCTGCCGCTACGCGTGTATATCTGGAGGAGATGGTTTGCGAAGATGACGATTGAGCTGAGAAAGCCCTTCTTTAGGAACAGTCCGTGGGTTTGTCTCCATAGAGATTCTCTGTTTATGTTGCTGTGTGACTTAAGAAGACGGACGTGGCGACGCAGATAGTCTCCTTCCATCAATCAAAAACTCATACGACGACCAAACGGTGCCGTATTATATAAGGATCAAACATCATACGACGTCAAACGGTGACGTAGCATGGGGATCAAAATACTTAACGCGCGATTCTCGATTTATTTATTTTTTCCTTAAAACTTTAATTATGATATAATCAAGGGTGAATTTGCTTAATAGCATAAATGAGAAGAGAAATTAAGTGAATGTCACTGATTTTGACACAATGAGAAAAGTAACATTTAACACTTTTTTTATTTGATTATACCTTTCATTTTACCAAATAACCAGTGATAAAGAAAATGAAAAGATAATGTCAACGTTTGGAGGTATGGCTAAGAGTAAAATAATATTATCTCCTATCAAATTATACAAGGAAGCAATGTCACATAATTATTTACCATATATCTAAACCATGATATATAGTATAGTACAAACCAAAATATAAATAAATTTAAACATGATATATATAGTATAGTACAAATTAATGAATTATCAAAAAAACTATGCAAAATAACTAATTTGCCTTAAATCATAAACTTAACCGTCCAACCTCAACACCTACCCTCTTAATGTTAAACCATAAATCCCAATTACTAAATCTTAAACCAAATATAACCTTTAAATCCAAATATTAAAATTTGAAAATAGTATATAATATTTTGTAATAATAAACTATGCAATATAAATATAAACTATAGAATATACTTGACTATAAACTGGTAAGAACATATTTGTCAAATAATCAAATTTTTGGAGAAGATAATGGCGATGATTAAACAACTGGTAGTTGTAATAACATTGATGTTAAAGTTGGAATAACAAATAATAAAACATAATACATATTATGTTATATTTCTATATTACTACATATTGGTGAAATTGTGAAATATCTATGATTGCATAATAAACCCAACCATATCCTCCTCCTTTCACTTTCTAAATACTAAACCCTACACACTAACTACTAAACATTAACCCAAAGATAAACCCTAAATCTAAATATCAAAATCTAAAAAGGTACATAATATTAAGTAATATTAAACTATACAATATAAATCAAAGTACAATTATTGTAGGATAAAAAACATATAACAATAGTTAGAACTTAAGAAAATTACAAACTATATTTCTAAACAAAAATATAATAATTTGTATTAATCATCAAACATAATGGAACATTATAAAATAATATAGTAACAAATAAGACCAATTTCTGATAGAACTTAGATTATTTATGTAGGAGGAAGAAAAACGACGGACGATCTCAATGACATTGTTTTCATTATGCAAGAAAATAGTATAGACATCTACAAATAATACAAGATATAAGATTTATTCCATTTACATACTATATTTAATAAATTTGGACATCAAATGTAAAATAGTATGAGAAGAAATAAGAGTTTTTTATTGATGAAAAAATATCCAAGAAATTATACACGATCCAAATATTTGCCAATATTAAAAAAAAATCATATTACAATCAATCACAAAAATAGCAAAGAAAATAATTATAGTATGGTATCCTATACTATAATTTTTTTTCACCGAATATAGAATAGACAACGAATTCATCTTCTTCCTCTTTTTCAGACATGCTGATACACATGATCACTATCATTATTCTTCACCACCACATAAAGATGGCGAGTTATCATCTTCATCTCCACCCCATCATCTTCACCACTGGATCTGTATACCAACACGGATCAACGCTGATGTGATAGCTTCAATTTCATTTTCAAGATTCAAAAACAAAAACATAGTATGAAAACAGAAGCATGATTGGGACAATCAATAAGAGGAGAAGAAAAAGAAATGAAAGAGTGGTTGTATCTGTCTCACCATCTACGTCTTCATCGTTGCTTCTTCTTTATCACAAATGGTTATCTTTGAAAAGATCTCGTGAGAAGAAATTAATCCAAAATATGATATTATATATGTGAATAAAAATAAGCCATGATATATTAATAGTTATTAGTGATTTTTCGTTAAGTTTTTACTGGTTAAATACAAAGGCAAAATAGCATTATATTATAAAAGATATATTGTATATCAATAAATTAAAGTAATTGATCATAAAATAAATTATAATTTGTTTGAAAGTTATATAATGCAATTTTCTTATAATCAAAACATCTAGAATTACTTTTACTTCAATTTAGGAGTGTGTAATTCTAGAAGGAAACCAGAAGGAGAAGATGTATATCGTGAATTTAAATAAGATGATTATTCAGGAATGCCTATGATGAACTTAATTGTTTTCTTTAAGAACTTTAAATGAATATCTGTGTAACGTATGCGTAATTGGGTAATTGGATTTGGACTAGTAGTGATAACGATTTTGTCTCATTCATAGAAAAATGAATTATATTGTATGATTGTATAATGAGAAGTCTAACATGAGCAACTTTTTTTTTTTCTAATCATGAATATCTGTGGAACGTATAATTGACGAAGTAATATAAACGATTTTGTCTTATTCATAGAAAAAATATATTGTATTGTATATCAGTTAGTGAACGTTAGCGAACAAAACAGTAGACATATACACGTCGAGTTAAAATAAATATATGGAAGTTAACAAAATTGTAATCAATGTCTTTTTTTTTATCAGTTGTTATCAATGTTATGAAATATTGCTATTATTTATGGTTACACGTAGTTGTCGAAATTGTATACCGATTTATATACAATTTTAAATCATAAGGTATCGATTTTAAATCATAAGGTATCGATTTTAAATAGTTTTTTCAATTATTTTCTCGTTTCTGTAAATTATTTTTTAGAGGTGTTTTATTCGTAAGTATGTGCCGATCTTCTTAAATAACCTTACTGTATTGAATTGAAAGCAAGTAATTAAATAAAGGTAATTACTTGATTAATATGTTATGGAATCAGGAAAGGGAAAGAATAAGAACCCATTGGACACGCTTACCTTTATTAGAAACATTCAAAAGACTAATGAATTTGACGTATTTCTAACGCATTAAACGCCTCTATACTCATATTAATAGTCAAATTAATGGCAGAGTAAACAGTTTTACCTAATGGAAGTTTCAATTGTTCTAACTTCTAAATATAATGGGGGTGATTGATTGATACTGTAACTTTAAGTTTTATGCTTTAGAAATTATGATGTATGCATTTTGGGTGTGGCTTTAATTATTATTTTTACTGAAATATTTCAAAAACATCGAAAACAATAAATAAAACGGTAGAAAAATGGATTTTCAGAATTAACATATTGCCTTTTCTAATTTTTCTGCTCTAGATTCATTTTTAAAAATTAAAGCCTGATTTTTGTTTTTACAAATAGCTTTGGAAATAAAAATATGATAGACATATTTTTCATGATTTCATCGCATTACAGCAACCGCAATTAGCA
>CAJHQP010009253.1:0-23196 GCA_905132765.1 Moricandia arvensis
GACATTCCTATGAATATGATGTCTGTTTGATGCAAGATCCAGGCCGTTATCTGATCGCTCGGATGCCTAATCTTCGCGTCATCTACCCCCCCCTTCCCCCACCCCCAGCTTCAACCTCACTCCCCCCTGCTGATATTAATAAATCATTCCTTCGTAGCTCTACCGTCATGCTCTCCGCGAACGCACAATGGAGTACTCAACTGGTTATGGTTCCCATCGCCATCGACCTGCGAACTCCCCTCAGCCATGCCGTGCCCCACCCCAGAAAGGTTCCATCTCATCTGCCCATTGCATATTCATCATCCTCGCTACACTCTCCCGTTCGGGAGTTTCACAATTCTGCCCAGCCCATCCCACCCCTCTCCCGCACCATCCCCGTGGCACTTCTCCATAATATTCCTGAATCTCACCCGCTGCCCCTCTGTCAGATAACAGCATCCTCTCTAACTCCCCCCGCCCGCTTTTCCCCCCCCTGCTCAATAGCGTTCCGTTTCCACCCTCGTCCCGCCGCTCAAGTACTCCGATAGCTGGCGTATGGTTTGCCGCGATCGACTTTGATTTTCCCCTGTCGTCCCCCCCCGGAAACATGAACAAACTTCACGCTCCTTCGTATAATTAGAAAGACTTGTATCGATCATCCCCCCCCTCTTTTTCTCCGTAATTTCATCGTCATACCAGCGCTGGCCCTACGGCCTCCGTAATCGCTCGATCAGCACTCGGTTGGATTGGTCTCGGGGTCACCCGCCTCTCGCACCCTCGACCCCTGTACAACGGGTCGGGCGCTCCCCGACTCGGCAACCACCAATACCCTTGTTGTTCTGCAGGACTGTCATCGATCTCCACGGCCGTTTGGGTGCTTAACTCCCCTCCCCTATTCTCCACCCTCCGACCGCATCTTGTCCATTGCACTCCTCGCTACTCGAACGAATTCATGAAGCGGCACCCAAACTCCTGAATCGTTACACCCGCCCTCAGTTGACACCCAGGGTAGCTCTGTTCTTATTTTTAACCATGTTCATTCTCCTAAAGATACCTTTGCTTATCAACCTCTGCAGCATTGATACGCAGACCCGTCTTCTAACTGCATTCCGGCAACTATGACTCCCACGGCTGTCCACATCAACATGGCTCCTCTCCCACAAGTATGTCCACGCGAAAGAGCTTCCACAGTCCTAATTCCTGATCGTCCATCCCACCCACAAGTTACTGGGACTGCGTGTTGTGTGTGATCCTGTCACTGGATACATTCCCTTCTTACCATCCCTCCTGCAGTCCTTCACCTCTTAACAGCCTATCTCTCCACAAAACGTGAATGAATCGTTGGAGGTCCTCAACCACTCTACGCTTTCATGCCTCTCCTGCACTAGACTTTGGCACTACGCTCACCCTGAAGATCCCACGTTCGTCGCTCCCGCAGGGGTTAGGGTTAGTTCTCCTTTGATTGAAGCAATCGAAACCCACCAACACTTCCTAGGACTCACTCCTTTCTTTTCTACAAAAACAGTCCTCCATCCCCCGCGTGCTTCAATCTCTCTCTCTGAGGTGAATTGAGACATCCCGCATCTTACAGTGTCCACTCATCTGTTCTCCCCCTCCGTTTCCCTGAAAAACTTCCACAAATCCGTGTGCGGTGAGATCCAACGCCTCTCATCCAAAAAAGCTCATCTTCTAAAGGAACTTTTTATAAGACCCCTTCCTTACAACAGTCATCACTCTCACCCCATCCTTTCATTGCTTCTCTGCGTTCGATGCTTCTGCGGATCTCTTGCCTCCTCCTTGGAGTGTCCCCCTCATCTTCCTCTGTCAAGACTCCACTCTGATTTCCAGATGTGTCTGCTATTCCCTGATTCTGAATATTTGTTGCTTGTTGGACGCCCCACCAACTCAGACTTGCGTCCCGAGGTTGGCGTACATCGAATAAATGCGCCATTTCCTACACTGGTCGACTCCTACCCGCACGCACATATCACCTCGTCCCCCGACCCGACCCCCCCCTCGCCCCTCTTGTCTTTATGTCAACCCTGCCCCCGATTCTGTCCTCACATCTGCAGTATCACTCGGTTCTCTCCGACTCGCCATGTTAGTCGACCTTCAACTCCCCCCCCCCCCTCCCCTCCCCCTCCCCCCCCCCCCCCCCCCTGCAACGGATATCAGACTCCTTATCACCCCCCCCGGCTTTCACCGCGATCAACCCCCCTGCCCTCTCCGCGTTTCGATCGACCCCTGCCCCCGACCCCCCCCCGCGGACATTCGCCCCCCCCCCCCGGTCCGATATGCGCATACTCTCCTTCCCACACCCGGAAGCTCTCGCTGTCTTCTGCGGCGCTCCTCTGTCCCTTCCTGCCACGAAAACTCAATCCATCAATTCCCAATTGCATTGGCCGTGGTGTCTCCCTCTGCCTGCCACCACGTCTCCATCCTTTTCTTAATCCATCCGCTCATCACTCCGCTCGCCCTATGGTCCTCCACTTGTCTTCTCGCAATCACTTGACTCTCCTAACTTCTCCTCACATGCGGCCCTGCTGAGGTTTTCCGCCACAGCTCCTGGTTGCTTGATGTCTCTGCCACAGGGTCAACGACACCCATCCCTCCTCTCCGCTCTCACACAATCCCAGCTCATCCTTCTGTTGTCCCTCTCAAGATACTCATCACATTCGTCTTCAATTTGCTTCCTGACGTCCTTTCTGCACGCAGATTTTCGGCTAGTAGGTAAGATTATATGTCTCCTGCGCTCGCTTCGCTTCGCAAGGGTCCTTCACTCTCGAACTTCTGCATTCAACAGCTCTTACTCTTTCACACACACTCCATAAGGCACGTTTCTGTCTCGCTCGCCAAACCATGATTTCCTCTGTCTCTGGAAACATTTCAGCTCGTCCTTCTTCTTCTCCCGGCATCTCTCCGCGCTCTCAATTGTTGCTGGTCAGAAGACAAGCGTAACGTCTTCGTCTCTTGTTGCTCCCCCCTGCTACTATCCTTTTGTCATGCCACCATGATCACCCAACACAATAGAAAAAACGAAAAGTCCACGTCACCACTTTGAAAGGCTAATCCAAAGCTACGACCTAAGTCTCCTCAACGAAAACCCCTATAATCTATTGCGATCAAAATGTTCTCCGACCACCACCCCCCGGCGACCCATACTTTGACGGGGTGTCGCCTCTTCCTGTGGTCTCTAATCCCCATGGTATACCCCCCCCCCCAATACTCCTAAACAAACCTAGCTCGTCACCAGACCACTTACCCACCCCCTTAATCCTAACACACAAAATAATACTCTTGTCAAGAGAGATCAGGTGTAGTACTTAGGGATCGAATCCACAAAGAACAATGGCACACATTAGATTTCTTATTTCTAAAACCTAAGCTTAGGATATATATTGGTAACAAATAATCAGGTCAAGGAAATATTCCTTATTAGGAAGGTATAGATGCAATATGGAAATATGTTAATAATGCAAATATGGGAAACATGCTAATAATGCAAATATGGAAATATGCTAATAATTTAACTAGATGCAAATGTAAATATGCTAGATCTAGGGTTTCAGGCAAGTGGATTATAGCGGATAGAATTTAAGGTTATTTAATCATGGAACTCGAAATCTAATGTAACAGACACCAACTCTCGCATGCGCGTCTAATCTATTGACTAAGTCCAATGTCTCAGCTCTCGCTTGCTGACACGGAATAACCATCGATCGATGGCAATGATCATGCGTCGATCGATGGTTTCTTGAGTCAAGCTTTACGATCTAGTTCGATAAGTTCACTAGATTAACTAAATCAACTCTTGTTTGTTTCTAGCAACCTAGCTCAACAGAATAAATTTCTATAGTAGACCATACTCTCGCTTGCGCCCAACTATCCTTTTATCAGGGTTCTAGTTAGATACTCTAGAACACAAGCAATAAACACAATTCTGTTAATAGATCTAATAAGACCCTAACAATTCTATTGTTTGGCTAATGCATCAGTACCATTAATAAACCCTAATCTAGTTGGTAACTACTTAGACATAATTAAAGTAAGAATAATAATCTAAATAAAATGCCAGTAGATAAAATACTGGGTTTTCAATACAAATCTCCCTAAGGAATTATGAACCTTCTCCCTAAATAAATCCTAGAACTATGGTGAGGTGGTGTACACTTAGCTCTCTCACTCACACCACTTTTGGCACTTTGCACCAAACACTCACCAGCACCAAGCACACTTTTTTCTGGTGCAATACATAAAATTTAAATATAAAACCCTAAAGTCTAGGTAAAAACTCGTCCAATGATAATCTTGTAATCTTGTGTCATGTCTCTAACTTAGGCTTGAAAGTCGGCTGTCTGCGAATTGGAAATTGATCGATGGCAGATGTGCAACATCAATCGATCTTGGTCATGTAACATCGGTCGACGCCAAAGTTATGTCGTCAACCAATGGTAATCTTGGTACTTTGACTCTCCCAGTGATCAGCTACGGATTATTCTCCTCTAAATTCTCCAAGTATCTTCATATATCTCCAAAACATACCTGGACCTGTAAAGACCTCAAAACATAGCCTAGACACACATGACATACCCTAAATAGAGCCTATAACATGGTCTAAAACTGGTAATAAATAGGCTATATCACCTGGCTTAATATTCAGCAACCAAAATGTCACCATTTGAGGCAGCTTATGGTTTTAATCCGATCACACCTCTGGATCTTCAACCATTAAACTCCAGCTGAAGTCATTAGTTTAACTGGAGAATCTAAGTCTGAGTATGTCAAAGAACTCCACCATAAGGTTAAAGAGAATCTAGAGAAGAGAATTGAGCAGTATACTAGGCATGCCAATAAGGGTCTCTGGGAGACTGTGTTGAACCAAGGGAGTGGGTTTGGTTACACATGAGGCAAGATAGATTCCCAAGCCATAGTAGCTCCAAGTTGAAACCGAGAGGAGATTCCCTTTCCAAGTCATATAGAGGATCAACAACAATGCCTACTGTCTTGATCTTCTAGGTGAGTTGAATTGTGTCTTCAAGTTTCAATGTTACTGATCTGTCTCCTTATTTTGCATATGAACTAGTTTTGAGGTCAAAACCTTTTGAAGAGGGAGGGAATGAAGAGTACATCCAGACTGAACCCGATCCGGACCTAGCTGACCCCAGATATACAAAACATGATCACCAAGACAACCCAACCAGAAGCAATCCAAGATGTACCAATACCAATTGTGCTCAAAGGACCCACGACAAGACAAAGAGCTAAGATACTTCAACATAATTTTAATGAGAGCATCATACTTGATTTTTGATCATGGACATGTTAAACCAATTGATGAACAAGCTGATGACAACCCAAGCTGTTTAAAGACTGAAAAAACCAAGCTTGAAGAATGATGGACCAGCCAAGAAGATTAAGACCTCAAGTGAAGATCTTTGGCCATTCATTCATGATCACGTCCACAGAAACTTGCTGGTCATCATCATAGAATATCAGCTTGTTTAGCAAAACTCAAAGACCAATCAAACCGGCCAAAAAGGTAAGAAGGTAAGCATTTGAATTAGAAGATTATTCCTACGGTTTGATTTATTTTGGAGCTCTTGTTTCCTTTTCTTTTTATTTAAATTTATGACTAAGTTTTTTAGTTGGATTGCACACCTAATAGGGGTTTCATTCAGTCCAAGCTTATGTATTGCTTTCTTCAAAGTCTCTCGAAGGCACCCATTGCATTGACGTCTATATAAGTCCCCTATAAGCAGTTTTTACTTCTTTACACAAGATATAAAACAAACACTTTCTTTTAATGAAAACCCTAGAGCTCTTAAGCCAAGAACTCGCCTCCTTCTATCTGCCTTATGATACCAGTACCTCCACGGCATAGAGAAACTTTGTGTTGTATCACGAGATATCCCGTTCCTCATGTGGTTCATTTCGATCCATCAAGTTACTTCTCATCCGGATTCATTGGTTGATTAGATCAGTCCAACGAGTCCTCCCTTGTGCTAGATCAGCTACTTCTCTTGTACTAAGGATCATACAGCCTTTGTTCAGCCTAGGCTTGTATCACTTTCTATATAAACCTATGTATGTTGGTGATTTTTACTTAAACAATAAACTAAGCAACTATTAGAAACATCTCTTGAGTTCTCTTGTTCTCTTTTTTTTCATCTTTTGAGCAAGCTCGTTTACAGGGAATAGGAATCTCCAAGGGGAGTTTCTGTTGGCAACCAGAAAACAAGTTTACACTTGTGGTTGTAAATCATCTACACAACACAAAGTCCCCCTCATACCTTTTGTGTGAAGACCATCAAGACTAAAAGAAGACCTAGTAGCCTTCGGTCTAAACACCCTTCAAGAGAAATTGGGACAATGCCGACCAAGATGATTCCAAGTGGTATTAGAGCTACTTGAAAGGTTAGTTTTTTTTCCAAAATCTCAAATATATCTATACACTTCTTTTATGTAAATCTTGTGTATTAGTCAGACCGGGCCATACTATAATTTAAAAAAAAGACTAAAGAGAAACCAGTCGACCGAAGAGAAAGCCGGTCAGGAGGTTTATAACGGTCAGACGCAAAAAAAAACAATCTTTTTAACTTAAAAACGGTTTAGGTAGGGTCATAGTCCTTGGTTGATTACAGGCTTTGCTCACTGATGAACGAGTAGGAAGAACGAAATCTTGAGAGTCATACCATAAAACAGAGTAAGAGAGGGTTATTTTATTTGTATTGTATGCTAAGTGATTTTCAGGAACATGGCTAGAAGTGTGGGACGAGGAATGCGTGGATGAGGACGTTTGAGAGTAGCACATCAACTGCTCATTGCCCATCCGCTGAACCAAGTCTAGGTGGAGGCTTTTATCTCAGAAATTATTAGATTGTTTAATGCTAACAAAATGAGAAATAAAGAGCAGGCTAATGCTTTCTTTCAGGATTCTGCTCCTCATGGCGGGAACAAACAAGCACGGTGGTGTAGGCCTGTAGCTGACGACAAAGGATCCTCCTCTGGAGAAGATCAGGAAGTTGGGAGAGAAATTCCAAGGAGAGAAGAGACCTTTGGAAACTTGAAACTTAGGATACTTCCATTCCATGGCAAGAGTTGTCCGGACGCTTATCTCGAGTAGGAGAAGAAGATGGAGATGGTTTTTGGATGTCAAAACTATACTAAATAAAAAGAAAGTCATGCTTGCAGCTACTGAGTTTTGTGGGTACGCTATCAAACTGGTGGGATCAGCTCAGCCGGATTAGGAGACACAACATGGAACCACAAGTCAACTCTTGGTTCAAGATAAAAACTCTCATGAAGAAACGATTTGTACCGACCCATTACCACAGACAACTGCACCACAAGCTAAGAAGACTTACTCAAGGGACCGGGAGTGTTGAGGATTATAATCAAGAGCTAGAAATGTTGATGATGAAGGCTGGCATGCAAGAGGATGCTGAAGCTACAATGGCTTGTTTACATGGGGTTTTAACTGAGACATTCAGGACCGCTTAGAGATGCAAGAGTATGAAGACATTGAGGGATTGTTGTACAAAGCTAGTCTCATTGAGCAACAAAACAAGAGTCGAATGTACACAAAGAACCAGTACAGATCATCATCAAACCGTCCTTTTCTAAGGATTAGAAATCTAATAACAAGCTCAAAGAGAATGCCTCCACAACTCCGGATGAGAAAGGCAAAGGAGTGGCGAGTACTTCTAGATCACGGAATGTTAAGTATTTCAAGTGTCAAGGCTTTGGTCATTATGCCAACGAGTGTACCAACAAGAAGATTATGGTTATGTTGGACAATGAAGAGGTTGTGTATAAAGATGAACAAGAAGAAGAACAATCTGATGAAGAAACCATAGTGTGTCCAGCTAAAGGCGAGCTGTTGGTTACTATGAGAGCTTTAAACACTTCAAAAAAGTGGACGAGCAAGAACAAAGGGACAGTTTTTTTCCATACTCGTTGCCTTATTCAAGATAAGGTGCGTAGCCTCATCATAGATGGAGGAATTTGCACCAATGCAGCTAGTGAGACACTTGTTGAGAAGCTTGGTCTGCAAATTCAAGAACACCCACGACCCTACATGCTTCAGTGGTTTAATGAAGATGGAGAGATACAGGTTCAGCAAAGGGTCAAGGTTAAATTGGCGATTGGGCAGTATATGGATGAGATTATGTGTGATGTGCTTCCTATGGAGTCTAGTTATATACTACTTGGAAGGCTGTGGCAGTTTGTTACAAGAGTAATGCATAATGGTTTTACCAATCAGCAAACATTTTTTCACCAAGGCAAGAAGATTACTCTCATCCCTTTGACCCCTCAAGATGTTACAAGGATCTGATGCAGGTCAGACAAAGATGCAAGGAGGCTTCTGCTATCAAGAAGTCTAAACCAAACAACGTAAAAGGTCCAGTCTAATTGCTTCTTCTAGTGATATCAAACACATCTTGTTTAGTCAGCAATCTCTTGTTATACTTATGTATAGGGGTTTACTAACATCTTCTAACCCTTGTCCGGATATTCCAAGAGAGATTGAGCTTCCTTTACAAGACAATAGGGGCGTGTTTCCTAAGGACAATCCAATGGGGTAGCCCCGGTGAGGGGTATTGAACATAAGATAGACTTCGTACAGGGATCATCCTTACCAAAACGACCAGCTTACAGAACCAATCAAGATGAGACCAATGAGTTCCAGCGGCAGGTTAACGAACTGTTAGACAAAGGACATATCAGAGAGAGAATGAGTCCTTGTGTTGTACCGGTATTACTAGTTCCCAAGAAGGATGGAATCTGGAGGATGTATGTGGATTGAAGGTCTATCAAAAATATCAAGGTGAATTATTGACACCAATACCTGGTTTAGATGACATGCTGGATGAGATTCATGGGTCTTGTTTGTTATCCAAGATAGATCTCCAGAGTGATTATCATCAGATCATAATGAAGGAAAGAGATGAACAAAAAACTGCTCTCAAGACAAAGCACGGATTGTATGAGTGGTTGGTAATGCGTTCTGGCTTAACCAATGCACCAAGCAGGTTCATGAGGTTGATGAATTGCATGCTAAGAAGCTACATTGGTGTGTTTGTGGTCGTCTATTTTGATGACATTCTCGTATACAGCCGGAGATTGGAGGAACACTTAGAGCATTTGAAAAAGGTGTTGGATGTACTTAGAAATAAACTCTCTATGCCAACCGTAAGAAGTGCTCATTTAGAACTGAAAGTCTAGTCTTCTTAGGCTTTGTGGTTACTTCCCAAGGCGTAGAAGTTGATGATGATAAGGTGCAAGCTAACAAGAACTGGCCAGCACCTAAGACTATTGGAACAGGTCCGTAGATTCCATGGCCTTGCTGGGTTTTATAGGAGGTTTGTCAAGTATTTTAGTTCGATTGCTACACCACTGACCGAGGTGATCAAGAAGACTGTAAGATTCGTATGGGTGAAGCAGAAGAAGAAGCCTTCTTGTTGCTAAAAGAGAGGCTGACCAGTGCACCACTACTTGTATTACCAGTGTTTTCCAAGACCTTTGAGATCGAGTGTGAAATCTATGGAGTGGGAATTCGTGCTTTTCTTATGAAAGAAAAGACGCTCGTAGCCTATATCAGTGAAAAGCTTGGAGGAGTGATATAGACTATTTATGACCAGTTTTAGACCATGTTATAGGCTCTATTTAGGGTTTGTGATGTGCCAAAATAGACTCCATTGAACTAGGTTGTTAGGCGCATGCGAGAGCTGGTCTTATTTGCTTGGTGAACATATCAAATCTCGTTCACACTTCCTTCTGATTTCACAGTCGATCGACAACAGGCCTTAGCCGTCGATCGATGGTCTTTCATTTTGCTCGCATAAAAAAGTTGGAGTTAAAAGGGTCAGAATAGTTAATATTTGAGCTCTAGAATATTTACATATCCGTGCCTCATATTCCCTAAAATTCATTAAGCTTGAAACCCTAGACCTACTATATTTACATTTGTATCTAGTTAATCTATCATCATATTTCCATATTTACATTATTAGCATATTTCCATATTGCATATATAACTTCCAATAAGAAATATTTCTTTGACCTGATTACTTGTTACCAATATATATAATTACTTAGCTTAGTCTTTAGAAATAAGAAATCTATTTTGTGTTATTATTCACTGTGGATTCGATCCCTAAGTATTACACATGATCTCTCTTGGCAAGAGTATTATTTTGTGTGTTAGGATTAAGGGTTATTTGACAATTATTTGTTTAGGATATTTATACCCTGTTAGAACATAAAAACACCAAGTGTCAAATTTGGCGCCGTTGCCGGGGAACATTGATCGCTATTAGATTTATTTTTTAGGATTTAGTCTAGGTTTGTTACTTTCAAGTTACTGGTTTTTCTTTTTCTTTGTTTTTCAAGTGCATAAAAAAAGTACTTGGAGCAACAAAGGACAAGACTTACTGTTCTCAGACCCGCAGCAACTCGAACGTACGATCCGCAAAGAAAGTCGACAAGAATCGATCGAAAGCATCTACTCAGCATCGATCGACACATCTTTACGGACAGCATCGACCGACATCAGAACTCTAGCATCGACCAACATTGATCATATAGCATCAATCGACAGCACCTCATCCGCATCGATCGACGACAGTAGACGAGTTCAGATGGTTGCGCCTATAATAGTGGTTCAGAATGAGAATGGAGACTCGCATGACCTCAACGGTCAACTACGTAATGCAGCAGGTCAAAGGATAGACAATTAGGGGACTATGATCCTTGTTACAGAAGCAGAAGCAGAAGCATATGCTGCAATAGCTCAACCTGAAGCTAACGCCCAAGCTGCGCATAGAACGCTGGCAGACTACAACCGTCCAGACCAGTTCTACGCCAACCGATCCGCCATTCGCCCTCCAGCTTTTCAGAGAAACAATTTTGAGATCAAGCCTGCTTTCTTCGGACTTGTAGCGCAGACGCCTTACCATGGGTTGTGACACGAGCACCCAATGGATCATCTGGAGCGATTTTGAGGATCTAGTGACTGCTATTAAAACCAATGGATTCCATGCGGACTATCTTTTTTGTTTGGAGAGATGCTCGATTCCTAACAGCCAATTCATATTAGCCGAGAACCTATGGCGTACTTTAAATCGGTACGGAATCAGGTTAAAATCGCGACAAGTAACCCGAAAGCCGATAGTCATCGCAAACCTTAAACAGAGAGTAAACCTAGGTCTTTCCCTAATCCCAGCGCACTGGTATTAAACATCTCTAGGCACAGTATCAAATCGATACGAGATCCAAAAATATGTCTCTTTGCTTATATGTGGACATCCTCAGAAATGTCGTAAAGTCAAGTTTCACCAAAAAAAACCTCGAAACAGCAATTCGCACAAGGTTCAGATATGAGATGACAACTCATAGTCTCCCTCTACATTCTCAAAAATACTAATGCGCTCATAAAACGCATAATGAAATTCATTTAAAGCTGCAAAGTGGTGGGGACACGACGCCGCAGGTGGCCAGTCCCAAAATGAATATACGGCCACATGTGGCCGGAACAAACATAAACCATAACAAAACAAAAAAAGACAAAAGTCTCGAACAAGAATACAACCTCACTCATCCTCCAAACATGGAACCTCATCTTCGCCCATCACCTCGTCCAAATTCAGGGCTGCCCCGCCTACGCGTTCTTCGACCACAAGATTTTGCATCTTCGGGTTATCCGAGCATGATGGAAGGGTACACTCGAACTTAAGGCCATTAAGGATCAGATCAAAATCACCCTCCACATCCACCAACTCCTCTATATGAGCAGAGAAATTAGACTCCTCTTCCCGTGGAGATGGGGGTAATTCACCCTGAAATAACCAAATCTCATCCATCCCACCTTCAATGGATGCCAGATCCAGGTCTCGATTAGGAACCATCACCATGTAGTCAGGGAAGTATAGATCCTTTCCAAATGATACTGAATCTCGGTATGAAGAGCATCTTTACCCTTTTCAATCCCAAAACTTGTTGATCCTTCTCCGCTCTGAAGTTGTCGCTGAAGTCGACACACCTCTGAAGCCTTAGTCTTCCTGGCCTGCTTAGCCTTAAGAAAAGAACTCGAAGCCTTCCCAAGACCTCTCTCGATCTAACCAATTCGAGCCTAAAACTGAGATACTTCAAGAGAATGAGAGTCCCTCAATAAATTTCAACCCTCGCCTCAAGCTGCGAAGACTTATCCTGCGACTCCACTAACTCTTTTGTAAGACGTTTAACCTCTGATCCGCATTCATTGATCGTCCCGTCGATCAAAGACACAACTGAAAAAACAATATGGCAAACAGAGAAAAACCAACTTACTCAAAGAAACACTCTTGAGACAAACCATGGCACGATGTTGTGGCAAAAGACCGAACCGGACGCTCCTGCTGACAAGGTACCAGCCTCGACGCCCTTGGCGCATCTCTTCCTCTTAGTTGCATCGAGATTAGCGCATGTTCTTTTACGCCCCTCGAAGCAGTAGTCGGAGTGGCGTTGGGAGCGTGAAGTCCCAAAAGGATCTCTCTCTTTGCAGGAGGAGGCATCGACTTAGTAGCCATGTCGGATTCGGCGACAAGAATCGGAGTCATAGACAAACCCGACGATTGGGCTACGGCCTAAGGGACAGGTATAACCTTAATGGTCGCCCTTCCATCAGAATTAGAGTTGTGCAAGGGCAGTTCCTTGACTGGGGAAGCCAAGGCGTCAGCCGGAGTAGGGAGATTCAGCGGGACAGCATGCGTTTGACCGACCATTCCCTCGGCGTCATTGCGATCCATCTCGTCCTAAAAAGATAGAAACTCCGAAATATGAGCTGGAATGTCTCCGAGGACAGGGGAGTCTGATGTGCTTGCATAAAGGGGCTTGCTCATCTCAGCATCACAACTCTTCTGGCTGCAACGGGAGGAAAACTTCTTTGCGAGGGAAGTTTTTAAGAAAGGAGGCAGAAAAAAAACTTAGAAAGTGTGAAGTGAATGAAGGATGGGAGTCCAATACTCATAGGAAAGTAAGGGCGAGATACCTTTTTGCATTAAAAAATCGACAAAATTCTTTCGGGAAATTCGTTCCTAGGCGTAGATTCCGATTAACAACATCACTCAGTCGCAAGAATCACGCCTGAAGCTTACGAGCTGGGGGCTAATTATTGGGGTCGAAAACGCTAATCTCAAAATCAACGTATAGGATCACATTGATTAAGGAAAAAAATATTCTCAGAACAATTTTAGGAAATGTCCCAATTAGGAAATACCGGAACGACGGTCGCGGCATAAGTACGAGAAGTACCGAGTTGGATTGACCAGTCCAACTCGCCGTCAGGCGAGTAGAATCAGCCAATCTGGATCAGCCCTGTCCAGACAGTGCCCCTTAGAACCTCGATCACACTTGTTTCGTCTCGATTAGAGTTACCATTGGAACTTTACGATAATAACCGTAAAGACCTGTTTTCTCATATGAATTCAGATTGTTCACATAAAGCAGTGACGGTTGACTTAACACCAAAATTTCCTCAACTATACGAGTAATTTGAATAAGTTGAGAAACTAACATCGTACTAGAGGTGTTCTCTCGGAGAGATTGTAAAAACGCTTAATGTAAAAAAAACATCCCGGAACGGCCTAAAACGCTGCTAGGAGCCCACTTACAGTTTCAGATGAAATTGAGCCCGAGATCACTATGAAGGTTTATCCTTTATTTGCAGGAAGAGATAAATGTCAAGTTTCAACAAATAAACACGAAGATCAGAAAAATGGAATATTTTCGTAAGGCGATAAACTCGACTTAGGGGCAAAAAAGGAAAGGAAGACCGACCTAGAAGGCATATATATGGGAAACTAAATCAAGAAGCGAAAGGATCCAAATATTTAGACTTAGAGAACTCTTGTTAGCGTAGAAGAACTAAGAACTTAGGTGGCTAGACTTGCAAGGCTAAACTTAGGACATTTTTCCGCTTCTGTTTTGCGATTCTCTTTCTTAACAATTCTCCATTCATCTTGTTTTCAATGAAATCTTATAAGGCCTGTTCTTTTCAATAAATAAAACCCATCCGTGCAACTTAATATCGATATTGTGCTGTCTTTGTCTTTTTCGTATTCGTGTGTTTACGCAGATAATCCGGGTCCTCTGGGAAATTTAGGGTTTCCTGACTTTCGTTATTTTACAGAAATTGACAGTGCGAATTTTGGTTCGTACACTCATGCCACCACAACCTTCATTGGCTACATAAATGTTACAATTTATAACTGCCATGAAGAATATGAAGACACCACATATTGAAAGAGGTTCAGATCCCTTTAAAGCCGATCAGTGGCTTCGAACCATGGAGAAAAACTTTGAGACTATGACGTGTTCTGAGGAGTCTAATGAGAAGATGGATTTTAATTACTTAGCCAAAGACTCAGAATAGTGGTGGGAGAGTAGACACCGCCAAGTGGGAAATCTGGTCACCACTTGGGATACATTCAAAAAGGAATTGATCGCAAGTACTTCACCCCTGAGTCGAAGCGAAGGCTTCAACTTCAGTTTGCTAACCTAATAAAATGAGATAAGACGGTTAGAGAATATGAATATGAATTCACGCGACTGCAACGACACGTGCTGCGTGGAGAAGATGATGGGGAGACCATGATATCTAACATTCTGGTTGCTCTGAAAGAAAATTGGCTGCCAGTTGGGAACAATGAGAGTCTCACTGAGTTAATGGAAAAGCTATGAATGTGGAGATTGATATACCTTGTTATATACCAGTTTTAGACCATTATTTGGACCCTATTTGAAGTCTATTATGTGTGTTTGGACTGTGTTTTAGAGTCTTTACAGGTCAAGGTATGTTTTGGAGCATTATGGAGATCATGGAGCTTGTTAGAGTATTCAGAAGAGATATCCAGCAGCTGTTCACATTCAGCTAAGTAGGAGTCAAAGTCAAGCATGACCATCGATTGAAGGAGCATCCTTGTTGTCGATCGACGGTCCACTCCTAGAGTATTGGCCGAATTCAAGCCCAAGTTAAGACGAATTACGAGAATTCTCTTGGATGAGTTTTGACCTAGTTTATATGGGTTCTGCCATTGTTTAGGCAGAACACCACGTTTTATTTTACAGCTTTAAGTTTTTTTTCATCGAGCTTTTTAGTAGCTTAGGGGAGAAGATCTGAACACCTTCAGAGATCTGTATTGGAACCTCATATATTATTCTAGGCATTATATTATTCAGTTCATCATGTTTTCTTTGATCATGTCAGAGTAATTCACCTGTTAGAATTATGATTCATTATGGTACTGATCAATTAGGCCCAAAATAAGATTGCTAGAATGAAGCAGTATAAATCTTTGCAATTATGTTTACTGCTTGCGTTCTAGAGTAGCTAACTAGGAATTGAACTTAGGACATGGACAACAGTGAGAGTAGGTTATGTGTCAGAATTGATTTCATTGAGCTGGGTTGTTATATGCATACGAAAGATGGTCTAATTAACATAGTGGACAAACTTCCTGTCTTATTAGCGTCGATCGACATCAAGACTTAGTCGTCCATCGACGGTGCACTTCTCGGTCTGCATACGAGAGTTGGGAAAAGAGCGGGTCGGACTAGTTAACATTTATTGTTCTCGTATATTAATAATTTCTTGCATCCTATCCACTATAATTCACTTGCCTGAAACCATAGATCTACAGCTTTTCCATATTTGCATTTGCTTAGTATTTTAAATAATTTCCTATTCCTGATAGACTTACAGCCAAAACCACTATTTATAGTTTGCCTAGCTTAACCATTAGAGTTATAGAAATCTATTGTGTGCCCTCGGTCTCTATGGATTCGATCCCTAAGTATTATAATTTGACCTCTCTTGGCAATAGTAGTTCATAGGGTTAATTTGATAGATTGTATTATTAAGAACATAAACCTTAACCCACACTCAAATTTTTCTCCGTTTCCGGGGAGAAAGGATCGCCATTAGATTTACTTTTTAGGTTTTTTCATTACTGCAGTTCACGAATTATTTATTTTCTTGTCTTTCAGGTGCATGCCCAGCAGTACCAGAATCAATAAGAACCCGAAACTCCTCTTCTCATATCCAGTTGTAATTGAAAACTCAATCCGTAAACATATACGTTAAACATCGATCAAAAGTAGGATTCAACCGCTAATCGACGCTTCTTCACGACCAACATCGATCAACAGCACCAACACGAGATCTGCATGCGCCTAACAACCTAGTTCAATGGATTTGTTCTGGCACGAAACCTACTCTTGGAGCCGTTCATGTCCTACTTACAAGATCCTAGTTAGCTACTCTAGAATGCAAGCCTTAAGCACAACTCAATTGTTGGTTATTAACCTAAAAAATAGTCCAGACACACATAATAGACCATAAATAGATCCTATAACATGGTCTAAAACTGGTAATAAATTGGCTATATCAAATCCTCAGACTTAACCTTTTGTTTGTCCTCAAGCAAACAAGCCTGTGGAAGAGGTTTTGTAAATCGAAGACTCACATAATGTTTAAGTATAACTGTCACCCTGCTTTGTTGCAACCACATCCTATTGAGTCAATCACAGAGAAACTTTATATACCTTATACTAACATAGCAACCAAATTCATTCTACCAACAACTCAACAAATACTAGTCTGACTCACCCATGTACTGATTTCATTTCTTTGCATAAAATAAAAGTGCAGGCTTTACCCTGGGAGTATCGATCAAAGGACATATGGACTCTTACCCCTACAAGTATTCTGAGCACACATCTAGTCTTCTCTGATCCTTTTCCTCTCTCTCTTCTCACTTCTCTCAGTCAATGTCTCCCTCTTTCGAGGGTATCGTTTATTTTTTTAATTGACTGAGATATTTGGATAGGTTTCCATGAATCAAGACCAAATGGTTTTTGCCACTAGTTCTTGTTCACTTCTTTTTGACCTTTATATCTTTCTAGAATCATATGAACCAAGCTTTAATGGTTGTAGCCACCAAAACCTTTTCGACTCCTTTTTTATCTAAAGGGGAGAGAGAGGGGAAACAGAAGAACACAAACTTTTACCTTCCATACTTGCAGAAGAAATCCGATCCAGTGTATACCAAACCCCAAAGCAAGCAATTAATTTCAGAATTAGTGTTGGAAATAAGCTTTGGTTTCTTCAAACTTTCTAAAAAAGTGTGATATAGTGGTAGGATGATCCACTTTGGTATCTCTAGTAATCTCTGCAAACAACCTTCTAAGAAAGGTGCTTATAGCATGGTTAGTCAATAATAAATCTTAATCATAGTCCTCTTCTTGACTCAATAAAAACCTTAAAAAAAACTTAAATAAGTATAGAAATAAACGCAAAAACAAATAAATAGCATTAGTGAACCTCCCCCTGACTTAAATTACATTGTTCCCAGTGTAATCCGTCCATCGGTTAGGAAAAATCAAATCATAAGTAAATAGTGTAAGTAGAAAACTCGATACCTCTCTCTCTAAGAGAGTGTCGATCGATGGTAGGCGGGTGTGGTCGATCGATGGTCTCGATCCAATCTCGACTGATGATGCTTTTATGGGGTCGATTGATGGTGGACTCAAACAATGTGCAAAAATACAGTGAAACTCGAAATAAATAGTATTATAAGTGATAACTAAATAAAAACTTACTAAACAGTGGGTTGCCTCCCAACTTACCGCTTGGTTATAGTCTTAAGCTCGACGTTTTGAACTTTCTGACTAGAGTGGAGGTGGATCAACTCTTGGAAAAGTAGTGTCTACATCTTCTTTGCTCTTCCAAAACTATGTACCAATGAAGCTTCTCATTTCCTCATCTCCTTTGGCTTTCCCATTCTTTATAATCTCCTTAGCAACCTCCACTAAATGCATTCGCCTTTGTAGATTCTCAATTTTGTGTTGTAGCATTCTAAGTCTGGGAGCTGTAGGCTTTGATATATCCTCCAACTGCTGAGAAATATCTTCCTTCATCAAGCTCTGAGAGAAAAGCAATCTGATCGAACCTGTCTTCTATTTTTTTTGCTGCGGACTTCTGTCTATCGAACTCGGTATCGATCGATGTCCTTGTGTTCTCGTCGATCGATGTCACTCTGTCTGCTCCAGTCGCACACTGTCTTCGAATAGTATACAAGTCTTGCTCCATCTCATCCATGTGTGTAGTCAAACTGTTGAGGAACTTGTCTATAGGATAGTAGACATCATCAAGCCTCTTATAGAAATCATCCAGTGACATCCCTTTATATTTGTAGATCTCATGCACAGTCTCATCAATCTCTGCTCTTTTGTATGTCTTTTGTTTCTGCATAAACATAGCCATATTTGCTACATGTTCTGGTAAACATATGTAGCTCTGCTCAAACATAGTATGTCTCTCTAGAATTGCTTTGATGTCTGATTCTTGCACATCACGACTCTTCTATGTATAGCTCGTGCATTACCATTCTCATCTCTGTAGACGGCATATTCATCTTTCTTTCCTGTGGAAAATTATTCTGCCATCAGCGTCATAAGCTTTCATTCCATGCTCCACACAACCGTCAATCAGTAGTGGGTTTATCCAATAGATATATTGTGGACTTCTTGTAGCATAGGGATTATAAGTACAAAAACTGTTGTACACCTGGAAAGGTGGTGTCGATCGATGGGTTCTTGCTGTCGTCGATCAATCTAGGATGTCTGGAAGTGCATAGGTCATTATGGATGGATCGGCTCGTTCTTCTGCTCCTCATTGTCGATCGACGCTGGTACATGTGCGTCTATCGATGGCTGCTGAGTTGTCCAAATAAATTGCCTGATCCATTAACCATAACAAATACTTCTGCTACATCCTCCTTAGGTATGTTTAGAATTCTTCCATAAAGAGGCCGTGCATGTCCTTCCGTGTCTCTGAAAATTCCAAAACTCATCTGGTCTAAGATAACCAACATCTGTATCTGCTGCTCTTGGTTCTTGTTCTGGTTTTTGCTTTGATATTGGTTGAAGGAAATGAGATGCCGCTGATCGATGCTCGATTATCCACATTTTCATTCATTATCCAGCTAGCTTCTTCCAGTGCTAGGCCACGAGACTCAATCATCTCTTCCTCTTTGTAATCTTCATCGTGTTCTTCGTAAGCTTCGCCGTATCCTCGATACGCCTGATGGATGTCGATCGATGGTGTATGGTGAACATCAATCGATTCCTGATAATCAAACTGTTGGCTGAAAAGGTTCCCATCTCCATTAGCCATCGCAAGTATATCTGCCACATCTTCCATCGTGACATGCAGAATTCTGCCGTACATAACTCTTGCGTGACTATCTGGAACTCTCATAATACCGAACTCATATGGTTGTAGATAACCATATTCCCTCTTGCATTCTGATGTTGAATCTAGTTCGGACTCTGAGTTAATACTAGTATTGATCGATGGTGATTGGTTACCATCGATTGACGTCGATTTCCCGATTCGATGGGAAACATGATAAACACCAGCCTCTTCCATAGCAATACCACTGTACTCGATTATCTCTTATTCTCTGTAATCTTCGTCCTACTCGAGGTAGGCTGGTTTGTAATCGAGATTTTCATGGTAGGTGTAAATGTATCAAGGTAGTCTTCCCCATAGACCTGAATGTATCCCCTTGCAACCAGCCTTTTCTTTTTCCTTTTTGGATTTTCATTAGCTAGATGCTTGATGGTGAACAGCAAATGTCTTTTCACAACTTTCTTTCCTTTGGGAATCTCAGTTTCGTACCCGGTATCATTCTTGATCATAACATTAATCTCATCTCCAATTGAATCTCTCCATTCTTCAAGATCCATTGCTTCTTCATATGACCTTGGAATATATTCCTGATCCAATTCCCCAATGAAGACTTGATGTTCCTCTGGATACGGAGAAAGAGAGCACACTACACTTATTGGATGAGCCACTTCTACAATATTGAAATAAACTCTTGTGTTGATCCATGTTGATGCATGTTTCTTAATCATTGCACTTCTTCTTAGTGGCTGAACCGGTTTGTCGCTTCTTCTTCAGCAGATTATGTTTCATCATTCTAATGCACTGGTTCTTGTTGTTCTTATTGCCTTTCTTCCTGATCATGTGTTTCTGGTTGATTCCCCCCTTTCAGGATCAGGATGAGTGGCTTCTACAGCTTCATCAAACCCATCTTCCTCAACCACATTGTTTGGACGAGATGTAGCTTCTAGTGAACACACCCTTTTTTCCTGATTTGCATGAGGCAGGTTAATGCCCAAGGTTCTCCATAATCATCCTGAGATTGGCAGCTTTGTGTGAGGCTTGCGAGAGGTCTCTTCTTCTTCACTTGCATGACCTCAACGGTCATCTGCGTAATGCAGCAAGTCAGAAGATAGACGATCAGGGGACTGTAGTACCTTACACAAAAGTAGAAGCAGACACTGAAGTAGCTCAACCTGAACCTAATGCCCAAGCTGCTCAGAGAACACTGGCTGACTACAACCTTCAATACCAGTTCTACGCCAACAGATCCGGCATTCGCCCTCTAGCTTTTCAGAGAAACGATTTTGAGATCAAGCCCGTTTTCTTCGGACTTGTAGCGCAGATGCCTTACCATGGGCTGCGACATGAGCACCCTATGGATCATCTGGAGCGATTTCAGGATCTAGTGACTGCTATTAAAGCCAATGGAATCCATGAGGACTATCTTTTTTTAAGCTCTTCAAGTACTCACTTGCTGGAGAAGCTTCATCTTGGCTTAAGCAGCTACCACCAGGATCTCTGACATCCTGGACTAACATCAAGAATGCTTTCTTGCGTAACTTCTTTGACAACGCAAGAGCGGAAGATCTGAGGAGCAAGATTGCTACTTTTTCACAAGAACCTTCTGAATCTTTCAGAAACTCCTGGATCAGATTCAAATCATACCATAGAGATTGTCCACATCGCGGGTTCAACGAAGTGTAGCTTCTTAGCCCTTTCTTCAGAGGTATTGGATTACAGTATCAAATGGCTTTGGACACAGCTAGTGAGGGAAATTTCAGCACTATAAGTCTTGAATAAGCTACAAGATTGATTGAAAATCTGGCATCCAACAGCAGTACCAAGAACACAAATTTTGAGAGGAAGAAATCAACTCCAGCTGTGAGCAAGGAGCAGATCGAAGAAGCCAAGGCAAAACTGGATAGTGTTTAGAAATTTCTTAAGAAGCAGGTTACTTTTGAGAAGTAGAAGCAATAGAGTTTTGAGATGATGAGATTGAAGAAGGGGATGTGAACTACATTGATAGGAATGGTTTTCCAGAGACAAGGGAATCCAGGTTTCAACATGAACTCCTATGGGAATGGTCAAAGGAACAACTTTAATCAGGGGTTCACAGAAAAAGCCCTTCAACAACAACAAAACTTATGGATCTTCTTACTACCATAATCCTCCTCCAGAAGGTTAAGAAAGCAAGATTGAAGCCAATGCTTGACAGATTTTTAGATGGACAGCAGAAGATGACCGTATTTTTCAAATGGAAAAAATAGATGGTTTGTACCTCAACCTCAATACCAAGTTTGAAAACCTCATCAACCCATGTGAAGAAGTTGGAGAATCAAGTGATGCAAACAAGTGGAAACCATTAGGAGGCATGAGAGCTTGATTAAGGAGAAAATGGAGCCTGGAAAGAAGCACCACGTCAATGCATTGATTGATGATGATTTTCGGCAGGAGCTTAAGAGAGAGAAACTCCAAGAAGGAGATTTTCGTGTGGAAAGCTTTATGTCATTCGGCAGTTCCCATTGGTGTCGATCTACACCGAGCGATGACCATCGATCGACAGTGAACCCTGCAATATTAGTGGCTTCATGTCAATCGACTAACGTCGATCAACGCAGAATTCAGAGCAGCGACCAACAGAGCATATACGTATCGATCTACAGTGCGACCTTAGCATTGATCGACATATGAGAAAACCAGTTCGACTACCAAAACATCAATGCAAGTTTGATTGTTCGTCTGACCGTGACGGTTTCAGAACGAATACATACACGTCTGAAGTATGGATCTTGATAGAGAAGATGAGGGACACTCCAAGAGGAAACAAAAGATCCCCAAACATCAATGCAGGAGAAGCCAATGAGAAGGAGATGGATAGCTATGCTAGAAAAGTTTTCAAAATTCCTCTAGATATTTCTTTTGATGAAGCTTATTATACTCACAGATTGTGGATGTTTTTCAAAGAAATAAGGGAGAGATATGATGATATAGAAATCATGTTCAATCGTCTCAAACAGAAAATGAAGCAAATGACTTGTCTGAGGAAGAAAAAGTGATCCTGGAAAGTTTGTTGGTTCCATGATTCATCAAGGGAAACGAAATATCCTGATGCCCTTGTGATACTGGATTCATCAGTGAGCATTATGCCAAGAACTATGGCAGAGGAGCTGAACCTGAAAGTGGAACCCTCCAATGATTCTTTCACATTCGTAGACTGCTCAAGAATGAACTCAGGAGGGATGGTAAATATGTTCCAGTGCAGATTAATAACACCCTAGTCCCAATAGACTTGCATGTGATGGACATTAGGATAGATTGGAAGTCTTCACTACTACTTGGGAGAGCATTCATGGCCACTGTGGGAGCTATCTGTTAAACAGGTTGTATCTATCTCTAATTGATCAAAAAAAAATTATGAACCTTTAAGAATAAGAACAAAGCTACTCTGATTGAATTTTGTAATGATGCAGATCTTGTGGCCACATGGTCCGCGATTATGAGTTCAATGAGGAGTCGGAAGATAGAGCATCAATCGATACCCAACCCAGACAATCGATCGACGAACTTGCAGTTCAACAATCGATCGACGAACTTGCAGTTCAACAATCGATCGACACCCATGTTAGTTGATCGACACTCAACCTTCACAACCAATCTAAAAATTGAAGTCAGCGATCTGCTGAAGGAAAGTACACCTACATGAATTCCTTTCCGACAAAGCTAAAGCCTCCTAAATAAGGAAACTAACCAATAGGCCGACGGAAACTGCTCCGTCTCACTTCCTCGCAGAAATAGAGTAATCAATGTAATTATCTGGTGGTTCAGAAGTAAGTGGTGTCACGCATGAGGCGAAAAGAAGAGCACCAGGAATGGCCAAAAGCTAGAGGACCAAAGCACCAAATTTTAGGAACAACGAAATCAGTTTCATGACCAAAGAGAATGAGAAGGTCCTGGCTCCCCACCATGACGGCCTGTTAATCTCTCACTGTAGCAAACTGCCTAGTGAA
>CAJHQP010009254.1:0-23194 GCA_905132765.1 Moricandia arvensis
TGTGGTACATGCTCATGTAGCTCCTTCAAGGTTTGTGGGCGTGCAGGTCCAATATCTGGAGTAACAGAGTTTTAGTCAGTAGGGCCGCTAAGCAACCAGCTTCAACTCATGCTCGGTAGATGCTGTTGGGTAAGCTCGATCTGCTAGGTCAAGTCAGGACACTCAATGTAGCCACAAGACTAAGGTCGTGTTCAGCTCCCTAAGCTGGATGCACTATCTCATCCCAGCTAGGTCAGCTGGGAAGTCATCTCATCTCAGTGGTACCGAGTGTTATGGTCTTGGGCAGCTTTGAATCATCGGGCCGTGGTGTATGGGTCAGGAGGTCACAATTGGGTCCATGGCCTTTTCGGCAGTACCTACACCCCTCGCCCGCCGGTCGGAATTCCAGCGAGCATAAGGATTTGGGTTTAGTGCATCTGGACTTCGTGCCCACGGGATGGTCTACATAGGCGAAAAGGGTGCATCTGTGGGGAGAAGTTATGGCGAAATGGGTGCAATGGGGATCAAAAAGGTGTCCATACTCACCCAGCAAAAATGTGTGTCTCACCTTAGGCCTATGGGCCACGTTAACCGCTTCTCAGCCACGCCGCTTCCTAGTCCTCCTCTATAAATATAAAAAATGACCTAGAACACGGAAAAAATAGCATAGTTTTATTCTATAAGAAAACGATACAGAGAGAAAGGCGACAGAAGTGAGAAGGTTCTCGACAAGTGAGAGAGGAAATGAGTATGGATGAACATCCAAAATGGACGTCCGCATACCGACACAACAAGGTCGATATTAATATCAGTGGTACCAGGTGCATCAACAACTGCATGTGGATGTATTCATTATGAGAAAGGAACAGGCCTCAGGCAGCTCTTGACTGGAATATGGAATCATAGATGAGGCACAGCTTTGATCACGCATAACACACGATAGTTGGAAAAGGGAGTCTTCCGATATATTATGGGTTTGTCGGGATACGGAGCACGGGTTTTTCTAATCCGGGTGGCTGCGCTTTTTCGTTCCGAAGATAGATTATGGTGAGAGCCATATTAGTGGGCGGGACCCCTGTCAACTCGCGCTTAAATGCGGGTGCGCAGAATTAGTGAGGAACGTAGCTCAATGAGAAGCACCTATACGAGAAGTATCACTCAGTCCTCCTGTACTCGCGACGACTCACGTGTCTATCCACTGTGGCCGTGTGGCCTATCGTTTTTCCTCCTGCCTTCGGTTCGCTCACTCACTCACTCCTCCTCTCTCGCTTCTTTCATTACTTTTCTTCAATTGCCTGCCCTACTCCTTTCATTTGATGCATGAGGCCATGGTGTGGCTTGCGTGTCGAATTGCATTTCGGCTCAACGCGCGACACAACCTCTCGCTCCGACCGCCTCGACACCACACACACCACACGACGCATCGTCATGGAAGATTTGGGCGACCGGTTGGCTCCGCACTGCGGTCACGCTCTGACGCACGTCGGCACTCGGTTCCTTTTTTCGTGGGCTAGGGACTGCGCTTGGTGTGTTATCTCGGCTAGGCTCATTTGGCTATGGAGAATAAGGCCTTGAATTCGGTCCTAATAGGTTGGATTCGAAGGACTCGAAGTGGGTCGGTATTACTAGAAATCGGCTCCAATTGAGACCGAGGTTAATGAGATCAGAGCGTGGACTGTTGCGCGGATTGTAGGTCAGTCTCCATCTCTGTACTAGACCATTTGCTCATTCTCGATATATACTATGTTCTCTCATAATAGTCTGGGAGGTTATCGTTTCTAGTGTTGTCAGTTGACCCAAGGCTTGGCCGGCTCTCAGGAGGCATAGTCTTGGCCATTGTCCGGGCTGACTCATGTTCGCGCGTTGCGATATGGTGCCGCGTCGGGATCATTGGATTCTGAGTCATGGGAATCTCTTATGATGTGGAGATATTATATGTCATGAATTATCAGTGAATTTTAATATAGTTTTTCGTGAGCATGTTTGCGATACTATAGGGTCGATTTTTTGGACCAGGAACATGCGTATGTAGCCATGACTATGGTCTGCGCTGCATTTGGATATGAGTAAGTTTCTCATACAGCTCTAATCATGTGGGGTGGGTTGGTTGATTGAATTAGGAGCTGTTGAGAACTGTGTGAGTCATGGTTGCACATCAATGTGATAATCGTAAGGCAAGGAGTCTGATGGATGTTGCTATGAGCAAGAAGAGCTGAGGGGTGTAAGTCACTTAGGCATTCTGTATGCGTAGGTATTCTGTCAGTTGTTTGAAGACTTCTCTACGGCTAACTTGGTCAGTGAGGGGTATGGTTTGGTTGACTGACGATAGTACCCAAAGTGAGGGATTCCATAGTATGGATATGCCACTAGTAGGTAGGCAAAAACATGAGTCTGCAGGCAGCTGGTTGAAGTGTATACAAGCAATTCGAATGGTACTACTGTGGACGCTTGGAGACAGCTTTGGTTATTGTTATGCGACCTCAGCTCAAGTGTACGCTAACTAGATGCAGTCGCTGGATGTACTAGAACTGCAACAGCGCATTTGTGACAGACAGATCAGTTCTAGCTCTGGCACTCAAGTGTAGAGCTCGGATGTTAGCTGGATGTACTATGCTCAGTTAGCATGGAACAGTTGTGGGGTCAGCTACTGCGACTACTGAGCTATGCTTAATTGAATCAGTGGCAGAAGGTATGACTATCATACACACATGGATTGATCCGTATCTGGATAGGATGCTGGTAGGCGAACGGTTGTGAGGAGGGGAATCGGAAACCTCGGAGTTTAGGTTGACCTATGAGATCATGTCAAGGTTTGGTGCTATAAGATGAATTGGTAGTCTAAGTGAACTGGCCATCAGGTCTTAGACAATTAACTGAGACGACTTCACTTGATTGGATTAGATCAGGGTTAGATAAGATATTCCACTAGCGTGTAAATGGAAAGTGATCTACATGCGCCCGAAATGACTCAGGTGAATGGTGGTCCTCAGAGCTAGAGATCTAATGATAGCCCATGCCTGATTTAGGCAAAAAAGTTTATAAATTCCAACGGGTCGAAGAAATCTAGACAGTTCGAGAATATCAGTGTATGGACCGAGCGAGCGTGAGGACATATCGACCGCGGCTAGTCGGCCGGGTTTTGTCTTATAGGGCATGCTCGATAACCGTCAGCCTCCTTCAAACTGCAATGCATTCTGCTCGCGATTCCGCTAATTCCTTAGCAGATGCCGTGCCGTGACTCCTCAGAACCAAACACTCACATGATCATCCCGCATTGATCAACCGAGACAAATTGGGGAAAAAGAATCTATCGATGCACGATGGAGAGAGAGACGAAAGACGGGACAGAAGATCTTTTAAATTAAAATCTAAGGTGCCTTAGCCGATGTCAGTGAAACTGCACGGGCAGAGAGTCAGTTTCAGGCTGCACTCACTATAAGGTGCGTCTTCTCTACATCTACACAGCAGTCTGAAAGTTACACACAGTGCCTTCTCTACGACCTATCTTCGTAGAAGCTGGGATCATGCTGGCTGCCAGACACCCAAGACGATTATCTTCCTGGCTGGGGGAGGAGGCCTCGATTTCTGAACCGGCTCCTACTATCGACAACTCTGAACCGGGGTCGTAGAGGAACTGGAATCGGTTGACTTCGGACGTAGCACGATGCATGCGGCGGTAACCTCCTCGGTGCCGGTAGGAACAACATCGCCCACTGGGGAGAACCTCTGAGGCCAAGGTATCGCACTGGAGCTAGTACAGCATCTCAGAGGCGTTATACGTGCAGGTGTTCATTGTCTGCCTCGGCGCTCGCTACGAGCAACTCGTACCTAGAACGTGAGGATTCGTAATGTGAGCTGGGATGGACTCCAATGGGCGCTAGAGAAGATTCCACAACGATTTGCACTAAATGGGCATGCGTTTCGCCATTTCAGCAGTCATCATCTCCTCTGATGGTTGCGGGAAGAAGACATTTCGTCAAAGATAAAAATTCTTCTCTAGGAACGCAAAAGCAAACTTGAGGAAATTAGAGAGTGTGTGTGTGAGAGAAATGAGAATGAGAAATGGGAGGAAACTATATTTATTTAGAAAAAAAAGAGCAGAGACTGAAGAAATTTCTGCATTAAGATAGATCAGAAAACCTTTCGAAGAAAAACTAATTTTTAACGTGGTATTCGATTAAAACCCTCACTCCGCTCGCACGCAGATCAGCCCGAAACTTGCGAGCTAGGGGGCTAAATCTGTTGGGTCAAAAACAGTATTCTCGAATGCAGCATCTAAAAAGTCGTGGTTCTATACGAATGTAGTCTTGAACTTTTTATTGACTTAACAAAAGTCTCACTCGCCGAAAAACTCAGAATAGAAAGGACACAGATCAACCAACTCGCATAACAAGTGCGAGGTGGTCAGCAGCATGGACGACGCCGACTCGCGCCGTATATATCGAGTTGGACAAGGCTATCTCGCCATACGTGTGAATGGTCGAGACATGACCGGAATTCCAACGCTCGCCCGTCCCCATGGCGATTTGACAGGCCAACTGATTGACCGCATAGTCGGTTTCACGAGTTTGTCAGCACGGACCGACAACTCGCCTGTATGGTGAGTTGGTCAGCAAAGATCGAACAATCTCAGCCATACGGGCTGAGTTGGACGGAAGCGGACTAACAACCTCGTCCGTACGGCGAGTGGACTGTCCAACTCTCGCCATACAGCAGCTGAAGTAGGATGGCAGATAACAACGACCATTCCGCGCCGTACGGCGCAGTTGGAAAATGGACCCACTCGCCGTACAGCGCGAGTTGGATAAGGCCAACTCTCAATGGGTTAGTTAGATGACACAGCAATCCGACTCGTTCGTTCGGCAAGTCGGATCAATGCAAGTTTCACCTCGTCCTTGTTGACAAACACGCCTCTTTGATTACTTGATCGAACTTATCTTTGTTCCACGTATCAATTGGAGAATGGACATTGGAACCTTACGCGAAAGAACTCCGTTTTCTCGAGAAAGGATCAGGTCGATTGTATGAGAGAGATAATGGTTACTAAAACCTAGAGTCACACGCTTCATACGAAAGACTTTAACTCTCGAACGAGAGGACGTCGTCTTAGCATGTTATTTCGATAAGATCGTAGAAACGCTAAGTAAAAAAGTCCCGACGAGGTCTAAAGCTTCGGCTAAGGCCACTCGCGATTTTATCTGAATCAACCAAAATTTGTGGAGCGTATATCTTTATTTTAAGGAAAGGATAAATAGTTTAAGTTCGAAGGGATAAATGTCTAGATCGAAGGATAATGTGAAGTTCCGAAGATATCATGATGATCGAAAGGAAAAAAGGAATATTTCCGCTAAACGATAAATTCGAGCCAAGGGCAGAAGAGGAAAGAGCAACTGCTTCTCTAGAGGAGTATATAAGGACTTCGAGGGTGATGATGCAGGGACACACCGAAATCTCTACTCAACGAAAAGCAATAGCTTAGCACTTAGAGCATTAGGAAACTTTCGTTTTTGTTATTCGAGCTGTGGCTCAACTAGGATGAAACGAGAGAACAGAAGTCTAAATAAGCGCTTCAATAGTAACTTCAATGGGAACAGAGAAAATAATATTAATAAAAGAACACTAGAACAGAAAGACGCGCGATGTCAGTGCAGTATCGTCGTGAGTAATGTAGAAGAGACATTCGAAACAAATGGACGTACCAGCAAATTTGCACGAGAAGCACCGTAGGTTAAAACCATATCAGGAAAATGGAGAAAAAAATAAAAACAAATAAGAAAAATATAAATAAAAAATGAAACCAATCACGATAAAAATTGATAAAGTAATATAAGATAAGTCATATAAAATAAATCAGCAACAAAAAAATAAGAAGATGATCCAAAATCTAATTTAGGAAATAAATATAACGAATTCATTTGAAGAAGATAAGAACTAGAAATAGCAGTGCTTGATCACATGATAGAATTACTTAAGCAGGTTTTCAGTTTAGGTTATTGAAAACCTAGGGATCTCGCTGAAAGACTCTCACTAGCAGGCTGCCTATTCCTCTTTTGATTTCACTTTGTTTTTTCAATATTTACTTTTATTACTGATGGCTTGGCGTGTGGTTTTAGCAGATATCCGGGACTTTGGGAAACAGGGTTTACCTGCGTTCCCCTAATTCAATGGAATCTCAGTGCAATTTTGTTTTCCACACACAGTAGTGACCTTTTGTCCTTCTGCTGGTTCCCCTTGTTGCGTTGACATGTTTCCTTGCGGTTTTGATACTGTAAGCTTACTTTGCCGTTGTCTCAAGAATTGTGCCTTGACTATTTGGCAGGGGACCTTTCGCATGTGTCGTTCTGGTACTGGATAATATAATAATCGAATATTGTATTGGAGTCGATTTCTTGGACATGTCTGTTTTAGTGAACAGTCGTATCCCTCTTGATAATAAGGTTGAAATTTTCGTTGAAGCATCTGAAGGTTAATTGAGCGGTCGCGTTAGATGTGCCCTAAGGTTATCCATCAGGAGATACTGAAAGATTTAATATAATTAATCAAGTAAGATAGCATAGTATATATCAAAATGCAATCATCTTATATAGACAGAAAAACGAGCAAAATTGTGAGGTGTGGCCTATGCGTCGACTGTCAGAAATGATCATACTAAAAAAAAATAATTGACGAAGCACGTGCCAAACGGTGACAAAACTCGATGCGCGATCAGGTAGATGGGCGAAACCAATCCGAGAGATAGGTGAAGAGGTAGTAAGGTTCCGCGTTAGCGTCGCGGACAGAAAGAAAGAAAAAGAACTAACGGCTCTGATACCAATCACGCTGAAAAAACTGGAAAAAATCATGTTTGGCAAACGGATGGTATTTTGTAGCTGTCAACAAGACGATGCGAGTATCGCGTGGAAAACGGATTTCGACCAGTGATGCGGTGCCCTTCTTATCCAAAACTCCAGCTATGCTGGGTAGGCAGTCGTCCCGTCACGGCCGAACCGGCGTAAATGAAGGATTGTGAAGACAGGACAAGTATACTAACTGACGTTCCACGGTAAACCTAAAGATATTTAGTGAAAGCTGGACACGTCTACTATTAACGAGACTCCCAGATTGATTGCGGAATACAAATGAGATAAAAGAAGTAGCTCATGAGAGATGATGATCAGTAAGACGTGTAGTCTGATGAATAATCCGATCCAGACGCATGACCAGACCTGGACACGAGGAATCATTAAATCGATCTAGGCTTATAGAGCAACGATTGAACGTAAATTAGGAGAGATCTGAAGAATTAATTATGAAATGATGAGAGGGTGGGGAGGGACACAAGAGTGGCCGAGATGACACACGGAAAAAATTGTCCTTCGTGTCGCTGCGCTGGATGCGGAAGAAGCCTAGGCAACTGTTAAGTTAGAAAGCAGTAAGATATTATTTAAAAACAAGTTGACGGCAATGTACGATACGAAGATACGGTGAGAGCTAGGACTTATGTCACTAGATCGTGAGAACCAGATTCATCTGATCTTGTGCCAGAACGTGTACCAAGAGAGGATAGAAGACGCCTGTGTCTACCCATGTTGCGAAGCGATGCTGTGACAGATAAAGGATATTAGTTATTGAAGTTTCCTAACTCCACATAGGAGCAGGGAATGGGGGGCGAGAGATACAATTTCAAAAAACATCATGCATAGATGCATCATTCACCATTTTCTACATATCTATCTTCTACTGCATTACCAATGTGATCTTCACTACCACTTAAATGTGTCGGATTAGCAGGAACTTGTTCCTAAAGCCATATCGAGTTCTTCTTCCATTGCTTGTACCCACACATAATAGTCGAGCATAAACCCCCTTACTATATATATGTTTCAAAATTCGTTGCCCCGGTAAGAAATTTTTCATTTTTGCAAACACTGCAAGGACAAAAGAATTTACCATCATTACTCTGTGTTAGAGGTTGACTATTTGCAAATGTCATAAATTGCTCGACTCCCATTATGAACTCTTCCGAGAAGTTCCCCGTTTCTTCATTGAACCTCTTGTACATCCAATCTCGAAAGTTAGTGTAGTTGTAATTGCCTCCCATTATGTACCTGAACGTTTTTTTTTATTTTTTTTTTTATTTTTCTGATTTTTTTTCTTCTTTCACACATGACGCGAAGAAAAAATGACTCGTTTGTGTATATATAAAAATGTTTCCGACTGTTTTCCTACTGATTTACGACTGAATTGGCGACTGATATATTTGGTTCGTAAAAAGTTGTTACAACTAACTTAGCAACGTCATCCACGTGTTTTTATACCGGTTTTTGACTACCGACATGTGACTGTTTCACCTAATATATAGTAGTCGGTAAACAGTCACTAAATTTTCCCTACTAATTCCCGACCGATGCTTACCACTACATATTGGTCTGTATTCAGTCGGTAATAAACGACTACGTAGCTACTGATTTTTGTAGTCGTTTTTTAGCGACTGATTACCGACTGTTTTATATTGGTCGTAGCATAGTTGATACTCAGTCGGGAATCAGTCTGGACATTTTACGACTAAAAAATCAGTCGGTACATGCAGTCGGCAAAAACGTGTTTTCTTGTAGTGGTTTGCCCGTGGGCGTCTGCCCGCGGTGGCCCCCTTAAATCGGCACGCCCTCCATATGCCGCGGCGTTTGCCCGCGGCGGTACCCTGCCAAATTTTTATGCGTGACGGCCGCGGCCTGCGTATGCTGCGCGCGTTGCCCAGCGGCAGTTTTGTCTCATTTTTCGTGCCGTAGCCGCGACCTATGCTTTGCCCGTGGCCCTTTGTCTGCGGTAGATGGGCTCTCACCGCGACCATGCTTTGGCTGCGGGCCCTTGTCCGCAGTCTACCATTGAGGAGTACCCCATTCTTCATCATTTTGCCAACTTTTAGTGACTGCTTTTGACTCCAAAACTCACTTGCACCTCTCCAAACCTGAAAACATGCAAATATGTATGCAAAATGCAATATTAAAGATCTAAATGCAACCTAGAATTACACTAATAAGATTAAAATATGAGTCTAAAACACATCAAAATAAAGAGATATCAACTTCCTCAAACTTGCTCTTTACTTGTCCACAAGTAAACTTTCAAGAACAAGATGAGGAAATGCTTAGACATAGGAGGCTTGTAACTAAAAGAAAACACTTTCTCTAGCCTTCAACATGACATCCTAAAAGAAACATAGCAAGTAGCATGAACAATCTTTCCTATTACACTCTAGCTTCTCAAGGTCTATCTAAAACTCAAATATCTTACAGCAAGTCATTCACTCATCAATCAACAAGTCTTTCAACCAAGTCTCACATTTATTAACAAGCAAATAAGGTGAATTCTTGCAAATGAGAACTTGATCTCAATCATTTGGTTTGGTGAGTGAAAATTGTCTAATGTGAAGGAAGAGAAGGTTTATAATGCATCTTTTCAAAGTGGTATCACTCAAGAATAGAAACTTGATCAATATGCAAAATTTATCTAAGACTAGGAGCAATTCACGCATACAGAAGACCGGTTCTCATCAAACTACCCTTGTCCTAGGATGATTCCATGCTCTACCCTTCTTCTCCACCCCAATGTCCCAAAGACAACACTCATCTCACACTCACTCAATGAACACTCTATTTTCTTTCTTTTTTTTGTCTCAACCAACTAGGGACTTTTCATCTTTAATAATATTTAGCCCTAACTCTTTTTTTTTATCTTTCCCCAGTCTTCTTTTTTTCTTTTCTTTTCTTTCTTTTCTTTTGGGGGGTACTATTTGACACATCTAGAGCTTTTATGTTCTTATTTTCTTTTGTCCCTAGGGTTCTCTTCTATAAGCACTCTTTTTGTTCATTCCTTTCACTCATTTCTTTTCCCCAAACCCCAGATCTTAAACTCAAAAGCACACAAACTCAACCACAATCCTAAATGCTAGATCAAGTTGAGTCCCAATGCTTAGCAAAAGATGAGAACAAACCTATGTCGCTCCCAATACTCTCAAGATTTTGCACATGACAAGCTATCAATAAGAGCCTCACACAAGCAAATCAATGGTGGTTTCAAAGAATGGTAAGGGTTCATGGGTATGGGGTGCCATTTGGGTTAACAAGAAGATAATGAATGGAATAAGATAACCCAAATGTGTATGAGATCCATGTTTGAGTATGCAAGTGCCCATATGCAAGAGAAATTAAGTTCATTATGCCTCAAGTAGTTTGGAGTTGGTTTCAAGAACAAGTCAATATCAAGCTCACAACAAGTTTCAAGTAGAGTCTTCAACTCGAAGCATACAAGTCTTTTTAAAAGATGATTAAGCTACTTGTTATGTTTAACTAGGGTATCATGTTGAGTTCTAGACATGTGTTCTTTTCAAGGCAATTAAAACACAGCTCCCTATGCATATGATGCAACCTAAATGCTTCTAGACTCAATCTTAAGGATGAAAATGAAACAAAATATGAATCTAGATGCTTGTTTTGATGTTTTTCAAAAAATTTCAATCATTTTTTAGGTTTTTCTATGCAAATAAGTATGTACAATGCAATGCATGAGACTCATGATACGTAACAAAACAAAACACAATGTGAGATGGTAGACTCTCCCCCAAACTTACTTCACACAGTCCCTTGTGTGAGAGTAAACTTGAAAGAGAGATAAAAAAGAGATGACATATGAAAGAACTAAATATTTACAAGGGTGAGATGCACTTACTTGGAGTTAGCTTGACGAGAGAGGGGAAGGAGGGAAGCCTTGTTGTGACTTGGGCAATTTTGACATGATCTCTTGAAAAGATTTTGAACTCCCCCAACTTGTCCCTAAACTTATTCAAACACACTAAAACAAAATAAGAGATAAATAAAAATATATACAAAGGATAAACATGGGAATGCCTCCCAAGCGCGCTTGTTTTAAGTCTCTAGCTTGACTTGGTGTGCTTGCTAATCATAAGTATCGAAAGGTTGAGCCAATGCACCTTTGGTCCTTCTCCTACAATGAACAAGAAACCAAAGTGCACAAAGAAGCACACTACTGTCCATAGAAAATAGACAGATTTTTCATCAAGAGCTTCACTAAAGATGTAGCATGGATTATGAAATGCTCTTTGAGGTTTAGAGGTACATGAAAATCAAATGAGTTTGGTGGAAACACAAAGTCAACTACTGGTTTCAAACGAGGTCTTCACAAACTAGTCTACCTTATCTCCATCTAATCAAATAAACACACATTCACATTCTCATGTTTGTTTTCGACATAGGGGTTTTCAATCTCAAGCAAGAGCCTATCCACATCAAGTTCATCCCCTAGATCAGCTAGTTCATTAAGAGGTCTAAGTTCATCAAGCATCAAAAAGTCAATTTCGAAATCAATTGAAGCACAAAGATAGTTCTTGTCAAAACAAACTTCAATATGATCTCTAGTAAGCTTTTCTACTATTAAGTGATCTAGATTTTGAGTCTCAGCTATCATATCAAGACATTCATTGATGAGCACAAAAGAATTCAAATCATGGGTAACATCTTCAACACAAGGCAAGCGACAATCTTCAAAATCATGAAGTACAAATGTAGGATTACATATACCTTCTATATTGGTCGGTGGAACCCCAATATATTACCTCTTTAAGGTCAAAGGCAACATCAATCTCATACATGGTAAGCTCCCTTCCTTCAAGGTCTGCTCGATTCCCAATAAGTTTCGCTCGGATCTTTCGTGCCAATGCTCTCTTTGTCATCCACGGGTTCTCTTTTTGAAGCTCATATAACTGCACACTTTGTTCTGGTGTGAGTATACTTCTATCAAAGGGTGGCTCCACATATATCTCATATTCAACGTGATCTTCAAATGAGTCTTCCTCTTCTTGTGGCTGCTCAAAGTAGTTCAAAGCCATTACTGAAAAGAACAAAAACTAGAATGAAATGTTAGTAGCTATACAAAAGAAAACAAAGCATAAGAAAATAAAGCTTAGTCTCAAGAAAGTTGAAATCCTAATGATAAATCTACTTAGTTCCTCGGCAACGGCGCCAAATTGATTACTGCGTTTTACCACAGGCCAATTAACCTAATGTGCACGCTACCACAATCGAATGGTATATCGATGCAACACTTTAGGATCGAATCCACAAGGAACTAGTGATCTATAACACTAAGAATATACAAAATTTCCTAATTTAAGCAAATAAAAAGATTGATGATTTGTAACAAGCTAAACTCCTAGAAATATAAACAAGGTGATCTCAAATCCAATCTAGAAATAAGTGCAAGAACTAATCTTTTAATCTATACCTAAAGATGGATCCATGGGCAAAGATAATCGATATCGGGTGATCAAGGTACAGTCTAGGATGTTCAAACAAAACAATCAACAAGTCTGTAGGTCTAGAACTCATAAAATAGACTAATCCACGGTCATGGCAATAGTCCCTATGCTAATCAAGCATTAAACATCAAATGGTCATTGGTCTAACACAATCAAGCATGCATGAATCACTAGTCTACTAACCATCTTGCAGTCCTAACATCAAAGGTCTTTGGTTATTCATGCTAGAGCAATATCAAGTTGGTTCATGCATTTTAACAAACACTTGTGGTGCATAAAATGTCTAAAGATCTAGATTAGACTTGATCACTCTAAACTAGCATTAAGAACACTTAATAAGCATAGAACAATGTTAATCAAGCAAGAGACATCCTAAACATCCACCTAATCACCCTAATCTACTTAACCCATAGATCACAAAGTGTCTACTCAATAAACTCCATGAAAAACCTTAAATCTATGTGAGATTTAAGGCTAATCATACTAATGAGCAAGAGAAACACAAATATAAGATGAAGTACTTGATTAAAATGATCAAAAGATTCAAGATTTAATAATATTAAACAAAGTCTTAGAGAGAAAATGAGATAAGATCCTAAAATTAGGTCTTAGGAGTATTTATAGGAAGCTAAAACTCGAGTTTGGCCGCGGCCTCCGTTTGCTCGTGGTGTCTGCCCGCGGTGCCCCCTTAAATCGGCCGCGCCCTCCATATGCCGCGACGTTTGCCCGCGGCGGTACCCTGCCAAATTTTTATGCGTGACGGCCGCGGCCTGCGTATGCCGCGGTGTTGCCCGCGGCCAGTCCCTGTCTCATTTCTCGTGCGTAGCCGCGACCATGCTTTGCCCGCGGCCCTTGTCCGCGGTAGATAGGCTCTCACCGCGACCATGCTTTGCCCGCGGCCCTTGTCCGCGGTCTACCTTTGAGAGTACCCTATTCTTCATCATTTTGCACTTTTAATGACTCTTTTGACTCCAAAACTTCACTTGCACCTCTCCAAACCTGAAAACATGCAAATATGTATGCAAATGCAATATAAAGATCTAAATGCAACCTAGAATTACACTAATAAGCTTAAAAGATGAGTCTTAAACACATCAAAATCAAGAGATATCACATAGCGACATTACCTAGTCGCTACGAATTCGAAGATGAAATCCGGCTAAGGGTCGTAGTGACCACAGCAAGTCGCTATGCAATTTGCGAGTTCCGTAGCGACCAGGCGTAGCAACCAAATGAAGTCGCTACGGGTCCAGGCGCTTCTGTGGATTCTGTAGCGACCAGGCGTAGCGACGAAGCCAGGTCGCTACACGGGCCATGTAAGTTTCTCTTTTACTCTAAACCGGTCTAAGCGAACCCAAACCGAACCACTCCCCCCTCCACTCGATTTAATCATTCTCACCCCTTCACTTTCCCCTCTTCTTTCCCAAAACAAAAAAAAAAACTCTCTCAAAAACACAACAACCAAATTCCCCCAATTCTTCACCAAATTAACTTTTTCAACTTGCTACCAACTCAAAATTGCTTCCTAAACCCATATCTTCCATCTTGGCACTCAATCAAGCAACAATATGAAATTTTAGGGTTGATTCTTCTTCATGGGAAATTTTCCAACTTTTCAAAAGTTGTTGCATGTCCAATTTTCTGTTGAAAACTAGTGATCCATGTTCTTATGCCTTTTGTGGATTTGGATTGATAAATTTAGTGGTAAATGAGTCTAAATTGAGAATTTAGGAATTAGGGTTCTTGGTGTTTTTAAGAAATAAAAATTTGGGGAAAATGAATGGTTTTGCTTGGATTGGTTCCAATCAAGTGTTCTATAACTACTGTCAAGAGATCAATTCACAGTAATTCATTTAGCACTTTTTTTGGTGAAAGATTGATTCTTGGACTGAGATTGATATGCTTTGTTTTGTATAACTTTGATTCTTCGATCAATTTATTAAGATGGCTATTTGTGATATCTCAAACCTTTCATGCATTGTTCTCATCCTATCCCTAGTGTTTAATTTCAGGTACCAATGGCGTGAACTAGATCAACGGGAGCCAACAAAAGCCGAAACCCACCACGGAGGACTGAGGATTAGGTTGAGCGAGAAAGAAAGAAAGCTGAAGAGATCGAGAGGGAGTTCAAAGAGGGTCTTCAAGCCCCAACTGAAAATGAGGATGATGTTCCACCAAGACAAGTTAAGAAACCCAAAGGGAAGGAGAAAGGAAAGGCGAAAGCCCAAGTAAAGGAAAGAGATAGATCAGTTATCCCAAGAAAACCTCAATTACTCACTCACCTCCAAACCGATATCACATGGACACCAACAAGGTTTCCTTTCCCTATCTTCTTGAGGGCATCCGAGCTTTATGATGGAGTGTTTCAGATACTGAAGAGTATGGGATTACAATCTCTCCTTACAATGGAGGCACAACCTCTATACGTGGAAGTTTCATGTCACTTTCTCTCATCGTTAGAGGTCTTCCGCCTTAGCAATGGAACACCAGAGTTCAGGTATGGGCGGATTCAATTCAAGGCCAGAGGGAAGTTGTACAAGCTGAGTTACAAGGAAATCAGCGACGTTATAGGCTTCAAGGATGATAAGCGTAGCGATCTCCCTAGAAACTACGACATCCCGACAGGGTATGACCTCTAATTGCATGATTTGCTCATGACCCTCAGAGGAACAAGAACACTAGTATCAGAAATCTTGTGGTCAGATATGTCCATCGCATCTTGGGCAACATGCTCTTTGCTCTTCAAGAATCTGGGAATGTCTTGGACGATGAACTGGCAATGATTGCCATGGCGCTTGTACCATTGTTTGGGAGAGATGCGCTTTATAGAGATGAGGAGGATATTTTCTTAGATTTTGGGAGAGTGGGCTTCTTTGTGAGGAGGCTAAAGTACTACCGGGACTGGGCATGGACTAACCCTGATAGCACGCCTCAGCTCAGAATCGGCGGCTTCATTACACCACTCCTGAAAGCTGCAAGAGTCCCTTTTGATGGTGAAAGTCCTCACGCACCTTTGTACATGGATGGTCCTTAAATGAAGCGAACCAAATACTTCTTGAGAATGTTTGAAGGCAAGCACGTCTACTTATTCTACATTGACTTTGTTCATACAGAGCTTGTCCTACCAAACCCGCGTGTTTTCATGGTACGCAGCAAGTATAGCATCTCATTTAAAGTCCCACAAGATATCCAGATTCGCCAACACGGTCCACTTAACACTGTGCCAAATCGCAGGAAAAATGATGCACGAAGCTCGACACCTGGTCCATCTTCTTACACTGCTGCTACCCCCAGCACCTATTCAAGCATCTAGCTCATGAGCCGCCACTGAGATCCAAGAGGAAGAGGGAGCACTCTATGGACCTCCCTGCTACTACTTCACACCACATACCGGAGCCCTCCCGAAGGGACCTTTGCGAGATGCCCATGAATACATTGGGAAACTTGAGGGGTGGAACATGATCCAAGATAGGACCATCCATAAATTGTCAGCAAAGTACAAAGCACTGAGAAGATAGTAAAGAGGAACGCTGCAAACTCCGCCAAGTTCATGAAGAAAGTCATCGATGTTCTGATTAGGGCAGGAATAGGAGGTTGCAAAGCGGAAGACTTCATCATGGCTAAGACTTCTTCTCCAGGGCCTCGTCGACAACCTCGTCATGAGAAAGGGAGTACTAGCGCATATTTTGCTCAGCTTCGTAAGAGGCGAAACCCTTCTCCTGCTCGTGGATAATCAGGCAATGAGTCCCCTTCTCTAGACACTTCCAACGACGAAGAAGAAGAAGAAGGTCTTGAGGAAGGAAATGAGCGATACATGGCGGCGAACAATGAAGACAGACGAGGGAGGAAATGGCGACGAGACAGACGAGGAGGCCACCACCTCGGACTCAACATGAGGTATCTCCATACCTTTGCCACTGTACATATCCATTTTCTCATCATAAATTTATGTCTTTTCGGTATCTCTCTTTCTCTTGATTACATTGAGACTGTGTTGTTCAAATTTGGGGGAGGTACCATGTCTAATCATTTTATTTCTTGTTTGCATAAGCATTTGAGTCTTGCATTGTACATATAAAAAAAATAGAAAATTTTGAAAACAAAAAAAAAAGAACCATGTAGTTGCATCATTTGCATCTTTAGGGTAGAGTCTAGAGCATATAGGTTGCATTCATATCTCATAGGGGACAATGATTAAACTAACCTTGCAAAGAACTCATGCTAAGAAGTTAACTTGATACCCTTTGTAGCCGTGACAAGTAGCTAGAGCATCCTTTGAAAGACTTGTAAACTTCGAGCCTTGAAAACTCCTCTTGAAACTTGTTTGATTGATGAAGCTTGCTTGTCCTTGAAATCAACTCAAATTTTACTTGAGTTAATGAACCTAATCTATCTTGCTTATGGGCTTTTGTTGTGCTTGATCATGATTACCTCACACACATTTGAGTTAGTCTTATTCCTTTATACCAATCTTTGGCAACTCAAGTGGCCATCTCTCCTTATATGGTTCTCCACACCCTTAACCCTACCTTTCCTTCAAGCCATTACTAATTTGTTCAGTGAGATCTCTAAAGTTTGATATGTGCATAATGTTGAGAGTATTGGGAACGACAATGGTTGGCCCTCATTACATGATAGATTTGAGAACTCATGATTGTCTAGCACATAGGATTGGAATGAAGTATTGAGTGTTTCATCTTGAAGGGTTGAGAGAAAAGTGAGTGTTTTAAAAAAAAAAGATAGGATATTAGAGATCAAGAAAAAGAAGAAGATTAGCTCAAGGAGTGTCAAAATAAGAAATCCCCTAAGAAAAAAATATATTTTCAAAGTGGGGAATATAAAAAAAGTGTGAGCTAAAGTTAATAAAACAGTGGAATGATCCCTAGTAAGCAAAATAAAAAGATGAGAGTGTTCTTGGAGTTTTTGGGTGAGTGAAAGAGAGTTTGACATTGGAAATCATCGGTAGAGATTATTTTGTATCTAAGAAATGGGTAGAACAATGAGGATTGAGCATTGTACGCATAAATTATTCTCTTTCTTAGATATATTATGCATAATGTCAAACTACTTGTTCTTGAGAGTAAGCCACTATGAAAGAACTTGATAACCTTCTTGATTCACAATATCTTCAAGCCTTTTTCTCACCAAGCTAAATGATTAGGACCGATTTCCCATTTGCAAGAATGCACTTATGATTATTGTCTAATGAATGTGAGAGTTGGTTGCTTGGCTTGTTTGTGTAATCTTCACGATGAGTGTAGAAGATCAAGGAGTTGAGATAGGCCTAGAGAAGTTAGAGTTTGATAAGTTCTTTGCTCTAGCTATTTGAAAAAACTATTCAAGGGTATCATGTTGATGGCTAAGAAGAGTTCTTTTGGTAATGAGCTCCCACTTTCAAACCTCTCTACCTTGTTAATATTGAGAATTTACTTGTGGACAAGCAACGATCAAGTTTGGGGGGAGTTGATGTCTTGCATATTTGCATTGTTTTAGTCACTATTCATTGTACATTTTGATCATTTAGACTAGAATTTAAACATGTTTAGGCTGCATTGCATTTCATTTATCTATGTCAGGTGTTAGAGATCCTTGATGGTGAGTTTGAAGCCACTTGAGGCTAAGAAAGAGAGATTTGGAGCATAAGCAAGCTTTTGCTCGCTAAGTGTCATAGCGACCTGGGTGTAGCGACCATGAGAGGTCGCTAGAAGAAGTTCTAGGAACCGTAGCGACCACCAGAGCGACCAGGATAGGTCACTAGAAGAAGCCCCGAGATCCGTAGCGACCACCATATCGACCAGACGAGGTCGCTACGAGATCCCCATCCCCACATGACCAAGTGTTGTAGCAACTTCGGTGTAGCGAACAAGCCAGGTCTCTAGGCTTACTTTCGGGCACCGTAGCAACGTGCATAGCGATGACAAGATGTCGCTACGGCCCACAAGTGCTGTAGCGACATTTACGTAGCGACTAAGCATAGTCGCTAAGCACGCAGAAACTGTGATTTTCACGGGTTGACCCAAGTTTGTTGGGTTGACCCAAGTTTATTGGGTTGACCCCGGTTCGTTTTCAAACAACTATATATACTCTTTAACCTAATTTTAAGGTTACTCTGTTTTTATCTGGAGACACACATTACTTTTGGTGAAAAAGATTGAATCCTTAATCCTCTTTGATCTTCTTACTTTTGTTTCACTAATTATTCTGGATCACTAGGCATGATTAACTCTGAATCATCTATGGTTTTTGAGTTCATCATGTTTCCTAGTGAGTAGTTACCTTTAGGATTCATGGGTTAGGGTGATCTAGGGTGATTAAGTGATAGATTAGAGAGTTTAGTGTTAGATAATTCATGTTCTATGATTATCTCTTGTCTCTAATGCTAGATTAGACTTGGTCACTTTGATCTAGATCCTTAGACAGTTTATTCCCGAAATGTTTTCGATGAAATGTCTGAACCAAAGTGATAATTATCTTTACTTGATTAACCAATGACGATTGATATTAGGGAATTTTAGATAGTTAATAGACTTATTTTTAATGATTGCTTGATTTAACTAAACCAAAGACATTTGATTTTTAGTGATTGAAAGAAATGAACTTTTACCTTAATAAAGAACTAGTTTAATGGTGCGTCTAGACTAGTATAACCGGATTGATTGTCGTGTTAACATTCTAAATTAGATCTTAGTCACCCAAAGTCAATATCCCTGCCCATGGGTTCTTTGTTTCTCAATTGATTTATAGTTCTAGTTTTTACTCTTATGTTCTCTTGTTACTTCATTTCACACATCAAAGCCAATTGCACTTAGATTAAGCTCATACTTTTATTCTCATTGCATCATGACACTTAGGATTGGATTGACACTCATCTATATAATTTTGATTAGGATAGAATAAAATCCTTTATCAGTTAGTAGTTACTTGTATGAGGATTAAGGAGGCCAAACATGAGGGTATTTGCGATAACTTACTTGCAGTGCAAAGGCAGGCCCTAGGATTCTATGATCAGGGTCAAAGAAGAATAAAGCGAGATTTGGAGACGGTGTACAACGAGACGTGGAGCATATCTCGCCGCCTAGGGGCGACGAGACTTGGAGACAGTCTCATCACCCGTGGGCGACGAGACGTGGAGCGTGTCTCATCGCCCATGGGCGAGGAGACTTGGAAATGGTCTCGTCACTCGTGGAAGACGAGACGTGGAGCATGTCTCATTGCCCATGGCGACGAGACTTGGAGTCAGTCTCATTGCCCGTGGGCGACGAGACGTGGAGAGTGTCTTGTCGCAAACAGGCGACGAGACTTGGATACAGGCTCGTTGCCCGTTGGAAACGGTCTCGTCGCCTGTTGGAGATGGTCTCGTAGCCCGTTGGAGACGGTGTTGTTGTCCGTTGGAGATGATACATGTAGAGTGTCTTGTCGCCAAGGGGCGACGAGACATGGAGACGATCTCGGTTTCTCCATGATCTTCATAGCCTTGTGTACTTTTGGAACTATTTTTTTTGTTTTACGAGAGCTTTTCCGTAAATATTTTTCGAAAATTGTTTTAAGAAAGATTATCTCATAGATTATACTATGATGTTTTTTCCACGGAAATTTTTGAAATTTGTTTGAAGGAAGATTATTTCGTAAAATTTGTCATCTATAGCAAAAACATTCCACAAGAACGTTTTTCGATCTTATCATGCTTGGATAGATTTTTTTATTCCTTATCCAGAAGTATACGATTTCTTTCTTGGATCCTTATGTAAATTGGTTTCGCTTATGTCATATAGTTTCTTTGATATTTTTAGGTCATATCTGCTTAAGGCATAATTTCTTGGAGGATTTTGGGCATTGATTTTGCCATGACCGATTTTGACCCCAAGAATGTTTGTTAGTTTTATTGGACTCAATAGAATTATGTTAAGGTTATACCACTAATATTTAGCTTTAGAAAATCATTTATTGTCTAACCATGTAAAAATATATCATAATTCATGTAATATATAAGTTTTATACTTTAAGAAGGCCAATATTAAGATAAAATACATAAAAGTATAAGGTAATAAATGTAAACAATCAAACAAGTCTCACAATTTTTAATATATTTTTGTTCTGACTTTAAATCACAGTCATTTTATCTTCATTTCACTTTTATTTGTGAAAAAGCAAACAATTTAAGAATTACAATAATTTTATCTCCATTTCATTTTTTTGGGAATTTGAACCAGTTTCACTTAGTGTACAACCTTTAAAACACATTTATTAAAACATATATCATGAACGGCTTTGTGTTTTACTCTCAAAGATTTGATATTTCCATGTGGAGTTTCCTACTATAATTTTTCATCATTGTTTCCATACGCTCAACACCAATTAATCCACCAACATTTTATCTCTTTTTAAAATTTTATCATTTTAACCAAGTTTCACTTAGTTATACAACCATAAACCACATTCATTAAAACATATATATGACCGAGGTTTCAATATCCAATTTCCTACAATCATTTCTCATTGTATAACTCATTAATTGAAAGACAATAATTGTTAACAATCAAACATGTATAACAATGAAAAACTCATAATTCCATTAACTTGATAGATGTTCAAATTACTTGTACAACCTAATTCCTAGACCTATGAGAATATGAATTAAACAACAACCTACAATATTCCTTCTATTAATGGATCATTCACTTCTAATGGTTGCTTTGCTTTGAGAAGTTGAATATTTTCTTTTAGCACACAAACTTGGTAGTCTAACTGTTGTATCTCATCCATGAATGCCTCATTGACCTATTTGAAGACATGATTGTCGTTCACAAGCTCCAAAAGTAGAGAAAATAATTGCGGTTTAAAAAATTTGAAATATTAATAACGAAGGTTGAAAGGTTTTACCTTCCTTTGAGCCGCATAGCGACATCTATAGTGTCAGCGTTAAGGGCTGAGACTTGAGAGGATTGGGAGGACCATATAGAGAGAGATGAGATGAGATAAGAGGGAAATTGGGGTTGAGACTTGAGAGGATTGGGAGGACCATATAAATGGGAAAACCCTTAAAAATGTTTTTTATAAGGAAATTGGGTGGGAATTTAATAAAATCAAATTTCAAAGTCAAAGTTTTACTTTTCTGATTCGAACTTTACTTATCTATTACAAATTTAATAAAAACAAATTTTGAATACAATACTTTTATACTTATATACTATTTTATTCTAACCTTCTAATAGAATTGTTAATTTCATTCATTTATAAGTTTTGTGATATCATAATTAAATTATGTTTTGCTTATACAATTTGACTAATCTAGTTATACAAGTTTTATGGTTGTATGGTTCAACTAATATTATGTTGTACCGATATAGTTATACTAAGTTATACAAAGTTATACCATTTTTGCTAGGTACGACTTGAATCAATAGAGAATGTAGTCTTAATGTAGTGTTGGGTACACATGTCCATAATAAAATACTTAATTACATTCATTTATAAGTTTTGTGATATTATAATTTCATTTTGTTTTGCTTCTACAGTTTTACAAATCCAACTATACAAGTTTCACAATTTATTGTTCAACTAATACTATGTTATACCAGTTGTATCAATTGTACTAATATAGTTGTGCCAAGTTATACAAAATTATATCATTAGTGTTGGGTACAAATTGAATCAGTTAGGAAAAATATAGTGCTTAATATATTTTTTGGTACACATGTAATGCTTAATTTAGTTTTGCATATGAATGTACACTTATAAATTCGTCAAAAAATTGCTTACGTAGTGTTGGCGACGAATTGAATCAAAGTAACAACACGTTTACAACAATTGCTCGGGAAGAGAGAGAAAGAACATATTTAATAGGAAGAGACAAGAAAGAATAGAGACAAGATAGATAAATAAGACGAAGCACCTGATTTGTTAGATAGAATAAAAGTATAATTGATTTAACCACATTTCTTAAGAGTATGTATTAAGTGAATGAATATGCTAAACTTATTAAAAATATAAATTACTTCTTTTTTAAAAGAGTCAGCAAGATTTTCACTCATGCAAATCTCTGCTACTATAACCTATTATTATTTTATTTTAAAGAGTATATTCTAAATAGTTAATACTCAATATCATGTGGGAGTACTCTTAACTAGCTGTCCTTGCGAATTCTAAGGGAAATAGGGCTTCTCTCTGGCGGATATAGAATGGCGACTCAGTGGGTATCAAACTTTTCTTTGAATTTGATTTCTTTGGTTATGGTTCCTTCAACGACACGAGACTACGGCTGCTTCTAGTTGGCAGGGCTCGATCATGTATCGATTGTATCCAGTTACGGCTGTGTTTCTGATCTCTGTCTTCATCGTTTGAAACAAACCTTCTTCCTGAACTGAAACAGAGCATCAGACAGATACCCTTTTGTATATGTTTTCCTCTCTCGGCGGTCGTTATATCTCTGTGATTCCTTTGAATTTTCACAAGGTATTTGGTCAATTCAAAACGAAACTTGAGCGATTTTATCTTCTTACGAGACGAGATTGGTGATCTTTTAGCTCGTTGGCTTGAGATCTATAAGTAGTCTATTTATGCCTCACTTTAAATCCTAATCGTTCTGGATCTGAAAACTTTTGATTCTAAATCCTCCTGAAAACCTGGTTCTCATCTGCTGTGGTTCTCGCAATTAGAGCTCTGTCTTCTAATCACACTAAGCTATCTCTTTGGCTAATGGTTGTTTAGTGTCAGACAGTGATCTCCTAGCTTGGTGTTTAAAAGAGGATATGTTTTAGGAGACAGAAATATAATTGTTTCGATCAAGGCTCACTGGGCCTTTTATCACTTTTGAATTTATCAATGTTGTAAGTTCGTTGAATTATTTATTCACTGGAATTATTTGTAAAAAAACCATGTGTTATAAATCATATTGGATGCAAT